>CAKMRK010000100.1:0-121005 GCA_928213465.1 Penicillium sclerotigenum | reverse complement strand
TTGGCGACCCAAAACCACATGCAAAAAAAAAAAAAAATAAAGAACAAAGACAAAAGAAAAAAAAAAAAAAAAAAAAAAAAAAAAAGCCCGAACGATATATATTACTCGTTTTCGAACAATTCCCTTTTCTTTTTGTGCCGTTCATGCTAGTAGTGTCCCTCAGTCGATCCCGCAATTGGAACGATAGCAAAGTTCAGCAGGAGTTGAGCGACTACGAGATACACCTGAGTATCGAGAATCTGGCCATTTTTGAGAATATAGCCAGGGAAGAAGAGATCAGCCAGACCGCTACCTACATGAAAATTCTAGATCTACTTTTCCCCTCAGGTATGGCCATATCTTTTGGGTTTGGCTTGATGCGAAGAATGATTTAGCTTTTCGGCAAAAGCCAAGCGCTGTCACCGAATCTGGCGGAACCTGGTCATATAGTGCAGCTGACGCCGATACTGCTCGCAACCTTCTCAGCGAGAGGTTCTACAGCTCGTTGGAAAGCTCCCCCAGACGAGTCCATGAAAGGGAGAACAATTTGCTCAAAACAACGCAGTGCATACGTATGAGCTTTTCTCGATACGACCAACAAGAGGCAATCATACAATTTGATATCGGTTTCAATTATGAGCTAGTTAAGGCTTTGTTTCCCAGGGGCGTGGGACAGATTAATTTCAGTTCATGGAGTACTGTCACCAGGCCTCCCTAGAAGAAAATTGATAACTAGTTTTTATATATAAAGGTAGCGTTATATCACCATACCTAGAGGCCTTATTCTATAATAAATTACTATAGAAAGCCCAGCCAATTCTCGATCTATTAATATTAAATTTAATATATTTTCGACACATTATGGGGGGAGAATATATAGTTGAAAATGGGTGGCGGACCCTCGCTTGCGAGGGTCCGTATTTTTTAGAAAAAAATTACAGGGGCCGGTTAGTACGTCGAAGCGCACCGTGTAGATCTGTATGTTGTAGCGACAAGCTTTTGTCCACGATATGAACATGATCTAAAGAAATATTCGACGTGGATGTAAACAAATCCCTTGGCTTAGAAAATCATGATTGGTGCCCTGTATAGGCATGCAGGGGGAGGAGCACAGGGGTTTGGGCCCGCCCCTTGGGGCTTGTCCCGGGCTTGAGGCCGAGCCCCAAATTGGGTCTATTGCATAGGCCATGATTGGCGGGAAAGAACTAGACAGAAGAGAGTTCATCTTGATCTTGGCACCTGGTTGCTGGAAAATTGACAGCCAGAAATACTTGTGACGCGTCCATTTTTAGTGTTTCTGAGATTGTCTAGGATTCCTCGCTCACAAAGATTAAAGCAGCTTTGGAATGAAGGAAGTCAGGGTTCCTTATTCTTCGCATTTGATCCCTCGGTCTCCATTATGTCTACACTCCAATTGCTCCTCGAGTTGTTGCCACTAGACAGCGAGTTTTGCGTTGCTAGCGATATGGCTATCTAAACAAAACAAGGTTGAGATGAAATTCGTGTGTCTTTTCTAATGATATCGGGATATAATATAGACCTATTGATTCTGTTAGATGCCAGTGATCTCCCATTAGCCTTTTATGCGAAGATAAGAACATATGGATGGTGGAGGGCCACAGTTTGTTGACATTCTTCACGTTGCGAGGGCCATTGCTAAACCATCAGCGCATGGAAAAAAGCCGCAACCTGATGGTATCTTCCATTCCTACGTAGAGCTATGTGGAATGTTATGGCCATATATTTATACCAATTGCTGCCGACAACCCAGATTTGTCCTCTTTTCCCAGGCCTCTATACTCTTATAATTGACCTCAGTGGTTAAGTGTTTGGTATCATATCAAGATATCACCGGTTCATATACAAAAGGTTCTGAAAGACGTTGTAAGTGAAGCGTCGGGGGCTGCCTCGTTCTTTCCTCTGGCATTGACCTCATGTTGCTATTACCAGTTTGAAACTAACTAGCGGCACAGAAACACATCAATCACAATGAAGGGCACATACATCCTCTCTGGCCTTTTGGCTACCACTGTCTCGGCTCACATGCAGTTGAGCAAGCCATACCCTATCCGCAGTCCCCTCAACAAGGACGGAAAGGGCGAGAAGGATTATTCCTACACAAACCCTCTCTCCAGCTCCGGTAGTGACTACCCATGCAAAGGCTATGCTAAGGATGAATTTGTGGCTGTGGATACGTGGCAGCCAGGCTCGTCCCAAGAGATGACGTTGGAAGGCAGTGCCGTCCATGAAGGTGGTTCATGTCAACTTTCCCTGACCTATGACCAGGGTAAAACCTTCAAGGTCATTGAGTCAATCGAGGGTGACTGCCCTATTGCTAAGAAGTACCAATTTGAGGTCCCGTCGGACGCACCGAGTGGCGATGCTCTCTTCGCCTGGACGTGGTTCAATAAGGTCGGCAACCGTGAGATGTATATGAACTGTGCTATGATCACAATCGGCGGCTCCAGCAACCGTGAGGCCAAGGAGGCCCCCAAGCACGCGCTAGACGAGCATACCAATGAGCAGGAGACCAACAGTAAGGCAAACAAGCATACATCTAACAACAAGTCCAATATTCAGACGATCAACGCCAAGAGTAGCTTCAGTAGCCTCCCTGATCTCTTCGTTGCCAACGTCAACCAGGCTGGCCAGTGTGTGACCATCGAGGGCCAGGCCGTTCACTTCCCCAACCCCGGTCCCAAGCTCGTCGGCCTTGCCGAAGGTCCTGGCTACAAGTGCTCCGATCATGCTCCATTCCTCAACACGGACTCCAAGTCTGATAAAAAGCCTACCACCAGCTCCAAGTCCGAGAAAAAGCCTACTACCACCACCACCGCCAAGTCCGAGAAAAAGCCTACCACTACCACCACCAGCTCCAAGTCTGAGAAAAAGCCTACTACCACCAGCACCTCTACCACCGAGCTTGTGTCCAAGATCGCCCAGCCCTTCGGCACTCCCTCCGTTACCACCGCCGACACCCGTGTGCTCTCCACCGAGGCCTCGTCCAACAACCAGTTCGCCAACTATGTTGGTCAATGGTCTTGCCATTCTGGTGATCTCATCTGTTCCCCGGATGGCTTGTCCTTCGCCCTGTGCACTAACGGTAAGCCCATCTTCATGGGCTCCGTCGCTGCTGGTACTATTTGCCGCTCGGGTGTCATCACTGCTCGCCACTGAAAGTGTTCATTCTTCTACATTTCATTTCTCTTGCCTTTTTTTCCCTTACTATCTCAGTGGATATTTCAAGTTACACCAGTCCGTAGACTGAATCAGTCGCTTGCCACGGTTGGTCTTTGCACTTTGACGGTTGATATTTCCTTTCAGCCCCCCCTCTTGGGCGCTTTGCATTGTTCTTATTTCTACCTATGACGTGTTAAGCGATGAACTAGTTAATGTCTCTATGCTGACGGTATTTTTATACCGAACTACCTAATGATTCCGTGTGTTAATTCAAATTTTGCACCTTGTTCATTCTATACACTTTTTCCTCCGACAACACTTTTCTCATAGAGTACACTTGCGTCAAACATCCAAATTGCCAAAATTTAATGTAGGGTGGAGGATTGAATCGGGATTTTAGTCTATATCTTGAACAACGTCTTCTCAGGCAAGATCCTGGCCTTGGGATTCGGAAATACTTAGGTTGTATTGTCTCCCATAGTACCCTTATTCATGGTACTAGGGCCTCATGATTGACCATCTCTAATGAATTTGGGTTAGTTTCTCAGGTAAAACATGACGCTAATTTCTCCAAATTGGATTTGAGATTCAATGTAATATAGTATCAATGAAACCAGACTCCAATTTATATATCAAACTTTTGGTTTCTTCTGGAGCTACTTGGAGGCTACAGAAAAATTGATCTGATTTATACTAGTTATGTGAATATAATTCGTATGGTATACCCAGCCCTATCGCAATGGATGTTTACAGCTGTCTTGTCCCACAGGTGATCTGTCAGAAACTAGTTCATACATATTTTGTAAGGCATGATAGTTTTTATTGGTCAAAACGTCCTGAAGAGCTGCGTACAATATCCCTCACGCTATGCTATGATGGAGGTCGCTTCTTCAATTGGGATGACAATTGGCCCAATTGTGGGTTGTTCGCTCAAGGAACTATTTGGCTTCGACTATATGAGTTGGACTTAGAGTAGGTGGATAGCTCCTTTTGCTTGAGATATTGCTAACAGTAGTAGGTCTACGTTATCTTTTCCTTGTTGGGCTTGTAATATGTTTCTTAGCATCCGGGAATCCTAGTGAAATGCCCCCCGTCCATGGAGAGTGCTATAACCGTGGTTGAGATGCTTTAAGACATTGTATTATATTTAGTTTTTATGAGCTATGTCTATAACTCTCAATCGATCTAGTGAATCTTGGCACCGAGGCAGAAAATTGAGTAAGTGTGCATATCCTACTCCGTATCGTCATTCCATGATTGCAATATCGTCCAGTTCCGTGGAAAGAGAGGAGATTTGCGCATGCGAATGGCTACAGCCCGCGATATTAAAATCACCGGCAAGAACGAAAATGTGAGCTCGAAAGGTAAAAGTGGCGATTATAGAGACATGGTCACAGTGATATAATTTGTAAATTAACATGATTTGCTTTCTCAAGCAGGGCGTAGGGCTTGAAAGAAGTCCAGTCAAGTATTCACATAGATCAGAGTTCGGTTTAGTTGCCCAGGCGGGATGCGGCCAGGCGGTACCGGCCTCCGGGATCGGCACGGAGATACCCGGAGATACCAGTGTCCCTGCCCCCGCTTCAGTTAAAAAGAACCTTAGAACCTCTTGTTGACTTCTCTCTTGTTTACCTACCTAGATCTCTGACATCTCACAAATTCCACTCATCTCCTTAATTTTATCGAAGGACCACGCCAGGATAAATTTTCCAATTACAATTCCGACAATCCTCCCATATTTACAGGAAACCTTCGCTGAAGCCTGAAGGGTTTGGCCCGAATTGCCCATTTGAATGAGAGACTGGTTCAAGGACATCTGATACCTCGGGTATCCAAAAACCCAACTGTAAGTGCAACGTCGTATATTACCGGTCTCTCGTGGCTACAAAGTTTTAAAATACTGACAAAGATGTTGTGTATAAACAGGTGAACTCGCGCGATACACCGTGGGATAAGTCGCTGCGTTACATTGACTGCAAGGTTTTGCGGGTAATGATCTGCGACATGCCACAATTTTGACGAAACCAACAATATCTAGTGATTGATGACCAACTTGTGTCCCGAAAGCTCCATCAGGAGCGAGTGTATGTGAAGCTTGATGGCATTGAAGGTACCAATAATCTTTTCACCTGGCTACAACGGTGGCTGTCAAGCTAGTGATGGACAAGGAATAGAGCTCTGGGGAATTTTCACGGTCGGATCTAGCAATGAGATCTTTGGAGAGCAAACGGAAGCAACCAAAAAAGGTTCATACTGAACATTGAACCACCAACCACGATTATGATGGCTGTCGACTTGCTACAGCAAATAGGGCTCTGCCAGGGTCCGCACGGTCTTGTCCAACGAAGGGCTTGAAGGGCAACAAGAAGGCTACGGACAGGAGACAATTCTCAACACTCGCATTTTCCATGCTCTCTACAAATGATCCTCTTTCCATGTCTTCTCCGAAGTCTCCGTTTCCCCAGCGAATCAGTCCCATACACGATCAATGTGTGACACTACGCTCAGTAGGTCGACACCGAGGCCCATGCTTCTAGGAGGATCAAGTCAATGACATCCAAATTATTCATGTCGCGATACACCTGCATCCATATCATCTTATCTTGCCTCTCATGTTTGAAGCAGCAATCGGAAGATAGAATGAAGGGTGCAGCCTGTAATTTCCAGGGCCACCATTCCCGCGAATATCCAAGGCCTGTGCCGCCTCCAGATATACATATGCTTTTGTTTGCAATTTCCTGCAGAAGGCTTGAATGAGTGGATCAGGTTCTCTGTTAAAACTGATTGGAGACTATTATGCCAGCCTCCCGAACGATACGCCAAAAGCTCTCCAGCTACTTATTTCTCGGAATCTTTCACCTTCAGAAGGATCGCCGAGAAGTCCATGGTAACCACAGATATGCTCTTTTAGGTTGACCAGCGGTGCTGGGAGATCTGATATATGGGCACTGGCATTTTGATCGCCTATATGGTCCTCGTGTGAGACCCCTTCCAGCTTCCACCCCAGAGGCCAATAGCTTCCGACATAAGACATAACCCCGAAGGGGTTTCACATCGCATTCAAACAGCCCATTGAGATAGCTGCTGTGATGCGGATACTGCTCTTGTCTGGCTCAGATCTGACCAGCGTCCGCTTCGGTTGAGCTCTTGGCTACCTCGATGAAGAGGGCCTAAGTTAGGCCAATTTTGAAATTATGACCTCTCATCTGGCGGAGAGACACACAGGATAGTTCGTACAACGTTTATGTTGAAGAAGAGAACCAGATTCACTCTCTTCAACTTCCTGCGAGCATGTTACAAGCAATATCTTTGAATATTGCTTCGGCACTCTGCCTCCCACAATTCCATGGTGTCGCTAAAATATATCGTCATCGGACACGATATGTTCTCACTCTGGGGGAAATCAAGCGAGAAAAATGGTGACTCAATCGTTTCTTCTCTCTCTTAGCTCGCTTCTGCTACAGAGTTCCGAGGACAAATTCCGAGACCTTTTGGGGCATTTTACCTCGAGTCATGGTATGGAATCCCGAGGCCGAGGAATGATTCTGTTGTCTTGTTATCTGCCTATATATAGGGGCTTGTCCGATCTTCTGTGGTTCTACTAGAGAACTCCGGGAACAAGCAGGGGACCTTGTGCCTATGGGTCTGCTCCGAGCCCTGGAGACTTCATCTCCCTATGTGTCTCTTTTAACAAGCCGAATGGTAAGCCATTAACCTATCCATCCACCCTACCACAGTGCTGCGAGAATGGCACTCGGTCTACAGGCGAGCACTGGCTCAGTTACATCGCTAACGTTTCCATGGAAAAAGGGGCATATGCCACGCGAGTCTGATCTGGTTGAACAATGCGTGAGACCATAATGATCTTGGGTGTTTGCCTCTCTCATCGGGAACAACTAGGGGACCATGTACCCATGCAGTCTGCCCCGAGCCTGGATGAGTCCATCTACCACATGGTGCAGAGAAAGAGCTCTGCGGACAACTAGGGAACCTTGTGCCTATGGAGTCTGCTCTGAGTCATGGAAACTACATCTCCCTCACGGTGTAGAGAAAGAGCTCTGCGGACAAATTTTGTGACCTTAGGCTCTTGAGGTGCTAGTCCAATTTATCTCTCCTAGTGCGAAGTTCCGAGGATGAATTCTAAGATCTTGGGATATAGAAATGCTGCCTATTCTTATCCTGGGTCATAGTATGGAATCCCGAGGCCGAGGAATGACTCTTTTGTCTTGTTATCTGCCTATATATAGGTGCTTGTCCGATCGTCTATGGTTCTACTAGAGAATTCCGGGAACAAGCAGGGGACCTTGTGCCTATGGGGTCTGCTCCGAGCCCCGGAGACTTGATCTCTCCCACAGTGCAGAGAAAGAGGGCGGCTGACAATTTTCTTCGTCTTGGGTTCTAGGAGTGTCTCATGTCTACATCCGTTGATGGGCGTTGATGGTATAGAAATGGCACGCACCAGTGTCTAATAACAGCCCTGTTGACGATATGTTGTTTCACGGAAACTTGTTGCAAACCAAATCCGACATAGCTCAATGCTACGCCAGAGTTATGAGGTCTGTGTGAGGCTTGCAATCGTTGGTTCTAGTTGGTTGCTTTTTAATATATTTCCCTGATTTTGTATTGAGAATGATATAATTCGGTCCATTGCCCTTCATATAAACATCCTTCTATGTACATTCAGAGAATACATACAACGTTGCTGTCACCTTCTCTTTGTACTCAAGTGATGATTCGCAAACCAATAAGAGGATACTCGACTTCTCCGACAATCTATCTCACCTATCCATTGAAGTTGTCGTCTAAACGAGGTAAACCGTACGTACGGGAACTAAGCGTTAGTTGACGTGGGAGAGTAGCTTACTCGGGCGTAGCTTGCCAATGTAACCCACGCCTCATATAAGTTTGATTCAATTATAAGAAACATCATCGCTCTCGAGGTTAATCTAAAGCGAAGTCAGCCATTGGTCCCCGCATGATCAAATCCGGTATGTTGCCATCTATTGACGCATGCGGAAAGCAATGACTGAATGCCATTGTCACATTCTGTCCAGGAACACGAAACTCAAATTTAGAATCCCGACGAGGTTACTACTGGATATAGGAAAATATTTATATAAGACAGCGTATTGATTAATATTAAAACGTGACCAGCTAGTCTCGAGAGACCCTAGTATGCTCGCCAGATATCCTCCATCATATTGTACATTCCAATCTAATCACAAACGTAGCAGTGGTATCTTGGCTCTCAAATAACACCAAAGGATCATAGAATCATCGACCAGTGCAGGAACACCAGTCCACTCATTTCAAGATACTTGGCACAGCAAGTATCCTAAACCAGCAACCTAGATATTGCCAGTGTACGCCGAGTTACCATAGCCATAGCTACCAGTAGCCGGGGCAGCAGGTGGAGCATTGGCGGCGTTCCTGTTTTTGCCCCAAGAGCTAAACCAGCCCTTCTCGGTCTTGGGCTCGGCGCCCATCTCGACGTCATAGGGGGTCGGGTGGCCGGGCAGGGTATCGGCGCCGGCGCCGACGGCCTCGGGGTTGTTCTTGTTACGGCGCCAGAAGGCCTTGCGGCTACCATGGGTGTAGCCGTTGGTGGGCGAGGGACCGAAACGCTTCTCACGCTTGTGGTGGCGGGCAAGAAGGATTTGGAAGAGGATGGAGGTCAAGTAGAAGAAGCTGCGCGAGAAGTTAGCATGGTTCAAATCACAGTGATTTTCAGTAATCTATGATCAACTCACATTCCGATGATCGCCACTGCAAAAACGACCTTTTCTAGTTTGCAGGCCATGCCGAATTTCAGACTCTTGGAAACAGTGGCATCGTTGGCGTTGCCCGTGCCCATTGGTGTGTCCACTGTTCCAGTACATTGGCCAACACCATCGCGCGTCAGGATGGCGATCGCGACCATCGCTCCCACAAAGCATATGTCCAGAGCGACGCCTAGGAATGCAAAGAAGGCTACACCGCCCAGACAGCAGGTGAAAATGATGCCTAGCAGACTGTAGGCGGTTGCTGCGCCTGCTAGGCCTTCAACGGCCTTGATCCATGTCGCGATGGTCTGGTCATTCCTGGCCAAGACAGCCAAGAAGTAAGAGAAAATTCCGAGAATGACAGCAGCATCAAGGAACTGCAGAACACGAAGACCGAGGTTGAAAAATCGGAGGACTACCCCACCGGCTCCCATATTGTATAATATGAGTGATTGTTTTGGGTAGAAAGTTGTAACAACCGCAAAGTCCTGGGGAAGAATATATGGAAGAAACTCAGGCAACAGGATTTGAGCGAGTTATAAGGGACCAAGATAATTGACGATCAGTGGATGTCGGCACCATTGCACGTTAATCCTGCGAGAAGCTCTCAGCTCAATGGCCAGCAACGTCTGCGCCACACTCTAAATGACCCCAGTGACCCACTCGATGATGTCAGTTCCATGGGCTGGGTGTGTTCTAGGTTCCACCTAGCTGTCTCCGGTTAGTAGGACTTTGCCACCATATCATGTGAAAGGAAAAAAAATAAAAAATAAAAATAATCAGAGCCCCAGCCACACTGCCAAGATAATTTCAACACTGGATCTTTCTATGACCTTTACACTTTATACTTCGTGCTATACATAGTATTCCTAGAAAACTATTGTTGCCTATTTCTGTCTATCCCAGCTTTCACAATGTTGAATGTAATTCAACGGTCCTGTAACTTTACCGATGCGATGTGTCCATCGAGGTTTTCAGTGGAAAATAAAGTTAGAAAGAGCTACCAACGAACTGAAACTAGCGCAGCTTAAGCAATATTGTTAAGTAGTTTAATATCGTAGTTTAATATCCTTCCATGCATGACACGACTTTCCTATACCACTATTGATATGATTTCGTTCGACGCCACTGCTTCCCAGCACCTCTGGGTTACCTATGTGCGTAGCTTATGTGGTGGCTGTGTTGTACTCCCGTACATCGACTGTTGTAGGTATGGTTGGTGGCTGGAGTCCAGTAATGTACGAACCCGCCACGTTGAAAATGACGTCTGCACCCACCAGAATATTCCAATGGTTCTTCTGCGCCACAACTACTCTCCATGTACAAACATTATAAACATTACAAACACTACAAACACTACAAACATTCGAGGTAGATATTAAAATTAGGGCCAAATATGGAATGGTACATCATCTTGGTGAGATGAAATTTGCCGGGGTAATCAGAACGAGATGTGGTCTAGCAGGATGACAGAGATTGGAACAACTTAGGCTGTGATCCGACAGAATTCCGGGTAGAGTGTGTCACCCACATAATTTCAAGGATATGGTGCTGCTGTCTGGACGAACCACAGATTTAGTCATGAGTACATACATCCACGGGTGATCCTGGTCTGGATAAAGAGCCTGGTATCAGCCCAGACAAGGAGGAGCCCTCAGTGGACAAGGCATATCGCACCAATATAGGCCGTATAGCAACATCGCTGCTGCAGTACAGAAGCTTGGGCCGGGTTGACACCTGCCTAAAAGGCTGTACAAATCGAGGAAGCTTCTTGGAGGAAAGTCAGAAATAGGACCATCCGTATAAGACGCTGACAAGGTCAGCGTCCAGAGAGGTATTTTAACAATTAATCCTATTAGGATCGCGCGTTCCAACTCACATTTTACTTCATTTGGGAATCCCGGGATCAAGAGCAATGCAATCCTCCACAATGCCTGTGAGACTACATGGTAGTGGACGCTGTCTTCTTATCGAAGCCGTTAACAGCCAGCCCTTCAGGAGCCTTCCTGACGTTGCTTTTCTTGTTCAACGAAAGCACGGAGAATCGAATCCAGTCCCTCATTACGGCGAGCGAGTAGCATCACATCGGACACATTGATGGTAGATCTCCCAGCGTGTCTATGCCAGAAAATGAGGTTAGTACACTTCTTGGTAGATGTACCGTCCCACAAGAACAATAGGAACAATTTCCTACTTAATCGCAGCGACGATGCGTACTTACTTCGCAAAGGATTCTAGATCCTGGCTAATCGTCTCTACGAATAGTCAGCTACAAGGACAGAGAGCTGGGAACTTGATATAAAGCAGTGAAACATACCTATTTGAGCCCAAACCATCTCCGTCAATGCACCAATGAACTGCGGAGTGGCATTGACGCCTAGCTTGATAGTCTCCTCATCCACAATCTTGCCGACGGACAACCACAGCGCGGATTTCAAGCGCTACAAAAGGAGGTTAGCCGGATATGTGACAATACCCTATTAACACTGACCTCCTCTAGGCTAGCCTCTTCAGTCTGCTCCATAGTGATGAGGGATAATGCAAGACAACAAGCCGAGCACGCGTGCCTATATAAAACCAACCGCATCTGATTGGCCAACGACGCGTCCACGGATTAACGGCTAATCCGGCACAGAGACCACGCTAACCCCAAACAGGCACTTCTCATTGCGAGCCGCGGAATATCAAAGAAGCGCAAAGCAATCGCAGACCCTCTTAATTAATCCCTCAATTCCTAATCCTTGTACAAAAATCTCTACTTTACTCTTATCTACCTCGATCTGTCCTCTTCTCCAACCTCCCACCCCATTCTGCGGGTAGCCACCGAGCTCTCACCCACCCCTCCCAACCAAAACCCCCAGAAAAAACCAAAACCTGGTTAATCATCCACCATGTCCACACCCCAGTCCGATCTGAGCGAAAAGGCTGCCGCCGCGGCCGAAGACTTCTTCAGCCAACTCTACGCCTTTTTCGAGTTAGTCGTGACCCGCTTCTTCAAAAACGGCTATGCCTCCATCGCGCAGATGAGCGGCAAGCGCTGGACCAAAGTCATCGGCAGCGTTATCTTCTACCTACTTATCCGGCCGTACATCGAGAAGACGTTTAAGTGGATGCATGACCGCGATCGTCGCAAGGAGAAAGAGAAGCGCGATAAGGAGAAGGCGCAGTTTGGCAAAGTCAAGGTGTCGCCGAACTCGCTGCGTGCCGGTGGCGACAGTGGAAAGGGGAAGGTCCTTGGTGAAGTCGATAACACGGATGACGAGCTTGAGGATGAGGAGGATATTATGGCTGCTGCTAGTGGCGTTCCTGAGTGGAATGACATGGCCCGCAAGCGTCAGAAGAATTATATTAAGCGTGTGAAGAAGGATCAGCGCGCTGAGGATTTGAGTCGGGATCAGATTATGGAGTTGTTGGATTGGAGTGAGGATGAGGAGGTTGATGTGAAGGTCAAGAAGGATCTATGAGATCTGACTCGTGTTTGATCTTATGTTTCATCTTACGTTGTGTTCTTTTGTGTGTGTGCATTGCATGGTCGATGGGGGTTTTCGCGTCTTATATTTTTTATTAGTAGATTCTAATTTTCTAATTTAATAGGGCCTCCACGACCCCTCCAGCTTCAAGTGAATTTTCAAATCGCTCGTAGCATGCACTATTAAGAACTCTCTACGTTGCACAATAACGTAGACTTGAAAGTCATAAATCTACTATTTGCACCTAAAACATGCATCCAATCCAGCGGTATCTGAGCCAAGACTTTTTATCCTGCGCCCTTCTAGAAACCAGCCATCGCCGCATCTTATCTGTATTCATGAACAGTTCGTAACATGTCGCCAATGCCCCCAAGAAATCGGTACCTCACAAGAGATCAGTGAAGTCTCCGCAAGGCCTCGATCATTCTTTTGACCTCCCCAACGTCTGAGGAACCAATCTCCTGCACAATCTCATCTTGCATGCTCGGTGTGCAGTTCAAGAACTGCTCAATAAGCTCGCCATCCACGAACCGGTCCGGTGCAGAAGCGCTGCGCACCATACTTCTGAAGCTGCGGAACTTATCAAATGACAAGTCACCCAATGAGTTGACCTTTTTGGAAAGAGTAGCTTGCAGGGTCATGAGGAAATCTTGATGTTCGGGGTTGATAACGGCGAAGAGGAAAATGGAACCCTCAACCTTTTGAATTGGTTAGTAAAGGGGCCTTTACTGCCACCCGACTTAGTCAATTGCGGTTAACTTACTGTTGCCATGAACGCCCGCGGTGTCACGGTAACGCTGGAAAGTTGTGGGATATTAATGGGTCGGATACGATTGACCATCTCCCCAAGTGAAATTTCGCTAGTAGGGATCAGCCTGTGCTTGTCCTGGGCGGTGACTCCATTCATATTCCGCGAGAGAACGATAAGGTTTCCTTCAGCGTCGCTCTGGAGGAATGTCTCGTCCCCGACGCAGGCAATTGCTGTACTCCAGACAGTCTGATAGTGGCGACCGACTTCGGTCAGCTTGGCAGGCTCCCCAGCGTGACCCGGTGTATACCTGACAAGGCAAAGGCTCTTCATGAGATCTGCCACCGCGATTAGGTTGTCGACGACTGTTACGTCGACTGGCGCGGTGGAGGTCCGGTATGCAGCGAGCTTCTCGAGCTTCATCGGTCCAACATTATCGACTTTGACTCTATACACAACAACCTGGATATCGTCAGTAGAGCGTTCAAACATAGAGCTGATTGGTACTCACGGTCTTAACTAGTGCCGCAACAACACAATCACCCATCATAGCAAGAGCCCGACAGGCGCCCATAACCGGCAGG
The DNA here is from genome assembly GCA_928213465.1 of Penicillium sclerotigenum. NCBI lineage: Eukaryota > Fungi > Ascomycota > Eurotiomycetes > Eurotiales > Aspergillaceae > Penicillium > Penicillium sclerotigenum. The sequence goes on along the minus strand of CAKMRK010000100.1, from coordinate 107,282 downwards.
TCGGCAACTTGGCTCAGCTTGCGGCCGTGGTCGACTTCTAGAATTAGGATCCGCCCGCGGATCGATTCTTCCTGGCCTTCGTCTGCGAATGCGGTGCCGACAACAAATCGGTCCTTGGTGATCTCTTTTCCATTTTCGTCTTTCCCTGCCGGGAGCTCAGCACGAATTACACTCTCCACAAGTTCATCAGGGCCCAGTTCTAACGCATCAAGACGCCGGAACATTATCTCATCAGCAAGGACAAAGTGGCTCTTGACAACCTCGGCGCCATTCACGAGCTTGCGATCAATCGTGCCAATTCCAAAGGCCTTCTCTGAAGGGGAGTATGCAACACGACGGACAGTCGAGCCCATTGGTAATGTTTGAATTTGGGTTGTGCGCTCTCTGTCAACCAGCGCAATCTTAAGCTCTTTCTCGGTTGCTACAGCGATAGAATCTGGGTATGCCTCTGCATTCAAATGGCATACCCGTGATGCGCCCTCGGAGTTCACTGCAGAATAGATGATACGGCCCTCGGAGCCGTAGATCAGGCTGGGATTTTCGCAGGTAGCGAAGACGTTGTAAAGGCCATCGCCCTTGGGGAGTTTCTTGAAAGTGGGTTGTTCGGAACCAAGAATGAGCTTGTTCATCTCACTCAGCGAGTAGTCTTGTGGGTTTAGTGAGAATGTAATGACGCAGCCATCAGCCATGGAGATGAAGAGGGTGGGCTGGCTGTCTGCGAGCACTTCAGCTACAACAACTGATCGAGGGAAGCTCTCCCCAGTAGGGCCTAGGGATTTTGTTTGAAGAACAGCGAAGTCCTCAATAGCTAAGATTGAGACCTTGGCTGATTGGGGGAACCCTGCGATGAAAACCCCTGTTGGCGTTGATGGGACAGTCAGACCAGAGATTTGCTGGTCGGCGCCGAGATCCTTCTGCGTGATGATTTGGACATTGTCCCTGATATCAAAGGATGCCACAATTTGGCCACTAATAACGAGAACTAGGTGGTCCTCATTGGTCGACACGGCAGTGATCAGTTTCTGGTCTTGGGGTTCCCATTCAAATGTCACCATTCCGCTTTCTAGATCAGCCACCAGCACTCGTTGTTCTGTGACCTGAAGAATACGGCCACCTTGGAGTCTTGTGGCGAGAAGAGTACATTCCGTGAGTGAAAGCCCCAGGAAGTTATCCAATTCTTCAACTTCACCGTCAGGGCTAAATTGGAACACACGTGTTTCGTCAACAAATGTAACAATGAGCGTATCCAGGAAGTCGTCTTTGCCTCGAGTTTTCAGTCCCCAAAGATCAGTGATGTGTTCCATTTCTCCTAACACGCCTAACTCTTCCATGCCAACACCACTGCGTACACTGCGTAACGTCCCGTCGTCAAAGGCACCAGAACCCGTCACAATTCGAGCCTGCCCGGACGAGAACTCATGTGTTTGGTTCTCATTTGTACGGTTCCCAAGATCCATAATAGTGAAGTCGAGGATCGGTGCAATGTTAGACAATGTCTGAATGACCTCAAACGAGCTTCCATCGAGCCGGAGAACCTGTGAGTCGCCGTGATGCGAGCCAACAAACAACATGCCTCCACCGAGATAGACCAGCACCGATGCACGAGCCGTCTTGCCCAGACACTCGAGCTTCCAGTCATCGATTTCGCCCAAGTTGTTCAGGATGAAAGATAGGAAAAATAGCCTCCCATAGTCATCAGCCAACAGCCACCGTTGACTATCGACCTTCTCCCAGGCCACGAAGACTGTCGCGTCGTCCAGATTCCGCGAAATTACATCATTGGCATTATCGTCGATGTACTTAATCGACGTCTCCCCAAGCACAATGAGACCACCCAACGGAGCCGGGATAGGGATAAGATGGGACGATCCAAGATCAAGCTCCTGTCCGAATTCACCCCCTTCCAACTTCTGTACCTCCTTGAAAGTAGCGTCTGCCGAAGTCCCCGAAGTGCCCGGCGTGAAATCCAACTCGCGGATTCGAAGCCGCACCTTCTGTTGGTTATCTTCGTAGAGCAGTGCCAACCATGGATTAGATTCCGAGTGCAAAAAAGCGGAGGATCGAACGAAAAGCTCGTCGATGCGGGATGTAGTCCACTTATCAAGTTCCCCCACCTGCAGCGGCAAGTCAGCAGCCTGTGGCCCTGCCGTCGACATCCGGCCTCTTTTCTTCGTCGGCTGCACAATCGGCACGACAACAATGACGCCCTCGTATACTTCCAGCGTCATGAACCGCCCCGTGGGATCGATGAGACATCGCGGTGCGCATTGGGACTCCCGAGACGAGGGGTCGGCGATGTCGACACAGGTACGGGCTGTTTTGATTTCATTTGATTCACGGTCCCATGTTATCGTAAAATAGTTGTATTGGTCTGTGCCAACGAAAAGGTGATCGGTTGGCGAATTTGTTGGTGCGGGTAGGCGCGCGAGCATAGTGACCCGTGCATTCAGAGCGCGAGTCGTGGTCAGAACGATTCCATCCGGAGTGACCGTATAGAACTCGAGACGACTCGCTTTTCTGTGGGTTAGTGGGAGTGTTAGCTATCGTGCTCGTCGTCATCAGGTGAGAGGTCGGCTTGGGTTCCGTAGCTTCGCGGGAGGATGGGACTCACGCTGCGACTAGACACTCTTCGTCCGGGCTGAAAAAGTTTAGCTTCACTGCATGCCGAATGCTACTTGCCCGGTGGATGGGCACGACATAGGCCATCGTAGTTCAATAACCCGCGGTATCGGACAGCGCGGAGCTAGTTGGGCGTGAGGTTCGGCGCACCACCTTGCGGGGATAGGATATGTCCGAGAGTAAGAGGAACAGGGGATTGATATGGCGAAGACTGATAACGCTGGATTATGGACTGCACATATCTCTAAATAACTCTGTTGAGGCAGGGATTGCTTGGTCGGTGTGGGGGTTTATGAGAGAAGTCGAGGTTCCCGTGCAAATGACGTCTAAAGTCCGCGTTTACAACCGAAAGTATCCATATAGGTAGGTGTGCATACTTCCAATCGAATAGATAATTACATGTTACTACGTGAACATAGAACTTCCAATTTGGAAATTTAAAAAAAAAATTTGAATTCTTTTTAAATTCACAAGTCTAAAATCATACCCCGCCTAGGCGGCAAGTCCATGGATAAAACTCAAGGTCCTCAACATGAGGCCAATGCTAGGGAAACATGCAGCGCGAATGAAACAAAAGGCGTATCGAACAAAATGATAATATATGGGCATGGTCATCTAAGCATGGTTGCAAGCGCAAAGAAGTGTTCATCAATCATGAAATCATGACCACACGTCCTCCTGGTAGCTGCCGCTGCTACGCATGTGCTTGACCATCTCCTCGCCCTTCTCAGCGGGCAGACCCCGTTGCTGGGCAATAATGTGGCCTAGGACCAGGTTGACCTCACGAGCCATGTTAGCAGCATCACCGCAGACGTAGAAGTTAGCCTTTTGCTTGAGCAGCTCGCTGACGAGCTCGGCATTCTCCTTCAGACGGTGCTGGACGTAAACCTTCTCGGATCCCTCACGGGAGAAGGCAGTAATAATCTTCAGGGAGTCACCCATTTGATCTTGGAAGGCCTAAGGAAATTATATCAGTATCAAGATTTGGATTTCAAGTGCAAGGGAGTTATTTTCATACCTTGAATTCATCCTTGTAGATGAAGTCCTCGTCACTCTTGCGGCATCCAAAGAACAAAACCGTTGTTCCAACCTTCTCTCCCTTGGCAGCAAGAGCAGCACGTTGGTGGATGAAGCCACGGAAGGGCGCGACACCAGTACCAGGGCCAACCATGATTATAGGCTTGGAGGGATCGGAAGGCAACTTGAAGTTAGAGTGGCGAACGTGAACAGGCACGTGGAAACCATCGTACTTATTGCGAGGACCGGTGATCGAGTAAGTCAGGCTGTGGGGATCAGGGGACGGGTCGCCGTTCTGCTTTTGCTTAAGAGCCAAGAGGTAGTTGGTGGTGACACCCTTGACCATGTGCGAGGCACCCGGCAGACGAACAGACTCGACTACAGCGGTGATACTGATCTTATCCTTTTGAACCAGAGATGACGAAGAGATTGAGTAGTACCGGGGCTGGAGCTTGTTGAGACCTTCAATGAGCAGGGAGAAAGGAACGGCAGTGAATGGCTTAGAAGTGATGCTTTGGAGTGCCTGAGCAATGGTGAAGCACTGGCTGGTGATCTTCTCGTGGAAGTAATCCTTCTCGTTACCTAGGCGGACAATCTCGGCTTTGCTCTCCTCATCGGGAGCGAAAGCAGCGAGACTCGAGACAAACTGACGAGAGACGGGGGCGCACACTTCCATGTAGTAGCGGACAGCGGCATCATAGGTGGTTGGGGTGGGGATAGGGACCTTGGCCGTAACATCAATACCCTTGATTTTGATCACTGAGTGGCGCTTCTCCTGAATACCAAAGACCTCAAGGAAGCGATCGACTTCGGCGCCAGCGTTGGTGGGCCAGATGGCGATGTGATCACCGGTCTCATAGCTAAGGTTGCTACCAGCAATGCTGATTTCCATGTGCAGACAGTTACGGTCCTTGACAGTGAACAGTTCCGAGGATTCGACAATCGGGGCAATGTATGGGTTATGCGCGGAGAAAGGACCCTTCTGGCGACCCTCACGATGGGACGCAGTGGGCTCACCGAGATAGACGGACTCGTCCTCGGGAGATTTCTCATCATCCTCGATAACGGAAAACACGGCTTCGTAGACAGCTTCACGTTCCTGAAGATTCATGGCGTCCGACAGAGCAGCCCACATAGGTTCCTTCCAGGCCAGGAAATCCTCTTCCATGGTTCCGGCGCCATCGTCGCCCTCGCCAGCAGTTCCAATGCGCTGCGCACCAAGTTTGGTCAAAGCAGTATCAACCTGACGGACCACGGCGTTGTAGTGTTCATAAGTGTTGTTGCCCAGGCCGAATGCGACATACTTCAACGAGGATAGAGGCTGGGTTTCGGCGGAGGCGCCGCTCTCGAAGGCGACATCCTCACCGGTGAAAAACTGATAGAACTCCACGGCGTTGTCGGTGGGCTCGCCTTCACCGTAGGTAGCCAGCACGAAGAATGCGACCTTGTCATCGGGGAATTTGTCCAGGTTCTCGTAGTCATAGTCCTCAATGTCGGCGACCATAGTCTTCAGCCCGAAGCGCTGAGAGCCTTCCTTAGCGAGACGAGATGCGTAATCCTCTGCAGTACCAGTCTGGGAACCATAGAAGATGACACAGTTCTTGTTTGTCTCCTCCATCTTCTCCACGATGTCGCGGGTTTTGCCGCTCTTGGCGGCTCCATCCGTGGCAGCTGATGAAGCATAGGGGTCTTTGGGGACCGCCCAGTAGCTACCCTTGGTGAAGTAGGCAACACTACCCACCAAGAGGACCACCAAGACCACCAAATCGAGTGTATCCAGTTGAGCCATTATGGTGCGTGGTGCGTGGTGCGTGGTGTCTGGTGCGTCTCTCGCGGTGGAACAGGGGAGATTGTTGTGGCGCGAATTCCCACCGGGAGGGGAGAATTGATTGAATGTGTTTCCAGGACGGGATAACGAACACCAAAGTCAAGAAAAGGAAAACTTTGGCAAGTATGCTCTCCAACAGAGAGCCCTAAATGGAGTGTTGTACAAAAGTACAGGATAGAGAGAAGAAGAGAGAAGCCAACAGGTGGCCTGGTCCACCTCCGGCTTTCCGTGTGGATCTTCACGGGCAAATCTCACCGCCGTCCGCTTACGTTGGAAACTCCGAGGGTGCCCAGGTGAAGCACAGATATAGAAAAGTACTTCCCCGGATGAAATAGGAATGATTTAGAAAGTGAAAAAAAGAAAGAAAAAAAAAAAAGGAGAGAAAATCAGAAAATCAGAAAATCACTAAAGACACTCCGACCACCCAAGACCGTAAATTTGATGAATTCTTGAATATATATTATGTTATGAATGATATTAGGGAATAGGGAATAGGAATGGCCGGGGGACGGAAGCAATATCGGCCCCAATCTGTCTCCGTTGGAACCCCACGGCAGTTTCTCCCAAAATGTGTCAACTGTCCTGGAGACACATTCCCCGGGGCCAAGCTTGGAATGAAAGGCGGAACTCGGGTAAGAGGACCCGGCAAGGCCATTCGGGAGATAACAAGTAGGATATACCGTCATGTGCGGAACTTTCCGCATTGGTCGAGTGTTCTTTGTTCTACGTTTCTTCTCTCCTCGAAGGAGTACGGAGTAGGGGATTCCCCGAACGTGGTGAATTGCCCTTTCCAGGCTTTCGGATCTCGGCTTTGCCATCCCTGACAGGTGGGGAAGATAGAGTACCCTTATATGCCAATCTATAATCTATATATTGTACTATATTGTACAACTGTTGTTCAATATATATACAAATACAATATGTTCTTAAAACTCTCAATGAACAACATACAATATAGGCATGATGTTGTCATTGAACGGCATCTGCCTCTTCTTGGTATATTGTGTAGATTCCCCTGATATATATAGGGACTTCACCTATAATATATATTGCGAGTATAACATTGAATACGGAATATTCAAAATACTCGAAGCACTACTTACTCTAAACACTTCACTTGGTGCTATGGGATGGATTCTATACCGATGCCTACCGATGCCCTTAATATATCTCAAACTCATATACGCGTAGATATATCTATCCTATAGGGCCGAAAGATATGCTCCAAAGGTCAAGGCATCTTATCCAAGCACCCAATTACACCTCATACATGTGCTACGGCCTTCTCTCCATGCGTTCTCCCAAATACAACATAGACATTTGTTTCAAAGTTCTAAACACTCTCATTCCCCTACCCCGCTCGGCATTTAACACTGTTCGATCCGTTGAGAAAGATGCGGCTCTTTGACTATGACATATCTTAGAAAGAAATAAGAATAAGAGGATATTTTCCTGATACAATAATACAACTCCTGAATAAAAAAAGAAATGAACAAGGGGTTAACACAAAAAGAAAGTCTAGCTAACCTCGAGTGAGGCTCTGTGGAGAGATGTAAGAGCCAAGACTACATAGGTAAGCACTTGGGGAGTGCCCGACATGGGGGAATCAGATGAAGAGATGTATGTATGGTATACAACATGTAAAGAAAAAGAAAACCTCTAGGGCTATTAACTATAAAGAGAGTTTAAATTATCTGGAAAATAGACCTAAATCCAAATATATCCATTCTCATATGCTAATATGAGGCTTAATAATAATTTCCCCCCAAAGTTGGGATGTACCCGTGCGCCCGATAAAAACATCAAGCTCTCTCACAAGTCTTCACAACCCTTGGCTTCTCGAATTGGCTATGTGTAGCTCTTTGATTCTTGACACGGCTGCTTGCAGGTTTGGGCAATGATGTTCTCATAATCTTTAACAGTACGTCTTGTTAGCATTATCGGAGCAAACGGACTCGATCTGACACTGACATTTTGAATCCCCAGTGGCTTCACACCCTGCCAAAGCTGGCCCAGGCCAGACGATCTTGCCCCTCATTCCCGACGACATCAAGTCTGCATCACACCACAATCTCGCATCTCCATCGGAACGACGAGGAACCAGGACCGCCCAGTCCACTCCTTTACACAGTCGGGAATCCTCTACCGCCCGAGGAAGACCAGTTGATCCCTCCACTCTCGCCCCTATCCAGCCCCGACGCGGTCACTCGGGTTCCAAGAGCCCCGACGTGTCGGGCGTCCGCCCTGCAGGATATGAAGTGGGATTAGAAAGACGGCCCTCCAACTCGTATGGCCACCACCGACAGACTTCCATCGTACACGGTATGCAGCATTCACGAAATACAAGCATGGCCGGATCAACCACTTCCACGAGCCCTTTGAGCCCAGAACTTATTGCCTCCCTCGGTCGTGGTGCGTTTGACGAGGCCACCCTTCCTGCGAAATTCGACCCTCTCGATACACACTCGGGCTATTCGACACCATCCGGGATATCCGTTAGTCATGGGTTGCCGCCAACATTGAGTACAATCCAAGACAATGACACAGTACTGAGGGATGTGAGCCCCGCTGCCATACTTCACAACCGAATGAACTCTGGAGGAAAGCCAAGACGCGAGCGGTCAGATAGTCGTTCACAGTCCAAACATCACTCAGAATCAAAGACTGTTGGGGAATATGCATTGCATCATTTGTTCAACTCCTTTGTTGGACAGGCAGACAACAAGATCAATCAGGCTATCATGAAGATGGGAGAATCAGATGCTCCCGTGGAGGAGGTTTGCGGCCCAGGAGCAGATCCGACATTTGATCAATTGATATCAGCTTTAGGACACATCGCTCGCCAGAAACCAAAACCTCTAATTGATACAATTATGTTCTGGCGCAAGGCTAAAGGAGATGCTGCTATTACAGCGAGACAAATGTTGAATGAGCAAAGACCCTCCCCCGCGGCCACAGAGAATGGCCCCCTCTTGCGCCGCAATACCGAGCCAACACAGCCTGCTGATCCCGCTGGTACTGCAGAACGGGCACAGCAGTCGGCTCCCTTTCTCGGTCGCCCCGAAGAAGTCGCTTTGATAGAGCGACGCGCAACGGTCTCCGTATACTTAGTCTGTAGAGTCTTGATTGAGATCTTCAACCAAAGTAGCCTGGCTTCAATCACTTTCGACATGGCAGATCGCCTAGAAGACATCGTATTCGGCCAGGTGAAGACTTCTGACCCGGACCAGATTTCAGCGTCACCTCTGCGGATGGCAAATTGGAGAATATATGGTCAATTGCTGGGCATCATGAGTGAATCCAATTTCTCCAGCGTGGCTGGTCGTTACTTGACGGAACTCGAGCGCTATCAAAAAGAGGAAGTTGCCCGGGGGCCATCTCGCGAGGGTGATTCAAAATCGGAATTGTTGATCCTCTGCATGCGATATCTGCGTTTGCCCATGACTTCAGAAGGGTGGCCCAAGTCTTGTGATTTCATGCGATCGTTAGCACGCTTGTTTGTCAATGCTCACGGGCAGCGTATCAAACAGGCATACTGCTACGTGATTGAGAAGCTTCTTCTCCCTGTTGCTGCCAACCCGAGTTGTGATCTTTCATTGCCTCGTTGGAAGGAATTCGTGGACTTGATCCAACCGCGCCTGACACAGCTTCTCATCAAGCCTCGTCATTGGACATCGTCTTTCTCGTTGAATGTGCTGTTGCTTTGCATCTCCAATAAAGAGACTTTCTCTTCCCAGTGGCTCTCGATGATTTCGAGCTTGCCCGCGCGCCTGAAGGACCGCCCTACTCGTGCACCCGCCCTCCACGCCATCTGCCGTCTGGTCTGGACCTATTTCTTCCGCTTCTCCGACTCCCCCACAACCACTCTTCGCAAGGTTGAAGAAGTGGCAAAGATTGCCCTGCCGACCGGCAGGAGGACGTACATGAGCGCAGAGCCGGTCTTTGCCGATCCGTTGATCCAGTTGATTCAAATTATCGGTTTCAAGCATCCGGATGTCTGTTTCCGTAGCATTATTTTCCCTTTGATCAACTCGGATCTGTTCCTATCTGGCAGAGAGTTGAAGATAGAACAGATGGAGCCGGAGAAAATGGTCATTGGAATTCGCGCTTTCCTGGCTACGATGTCTGATCTGGAGACAAGTGACCAACTGTGTCCCCCGATCCCGACTGGCTCGCTCCCAAATCCTTTCACCGATGTTTCAACCCCTGTGTATTTCCATCGATCCCAGCTGCTTAAAGAGTACAAGGCTCCGAGTACTTCTCAGAAGCAAGACCCAACTTCATGGCTACCTGTGAATACCGCGAGATTAAGTGAGAATGTCAAGGAATACTATTTCCGATTTTGTGAAGTTTTAGGCAAGATCACTCTGCTCTGTGATAACACATTCGGTGGACAGGCAGTTCTGGACGAGAAGTTCGGTGGAACTACACCCAAAACTCCAATATCAGAAGCTTTCAGCTTTGGTCGCCGTGATGACCATGTCACAACACTAGACCAAAAGCAAGGATTTTATGACCTGCTCCATGTGGCAGTCCAAGCCCTTCCTCGCTGTCTCTCCGACCATATCCCATTCAATTCGCTCATCAATCTCCTTTGCACGGGAACTGCTCATGTCCAATCAAATATCGCTACTTCCTCAGCGGAGTCGTTGAAGGCCATTGCGAGGCAATTGCACGCCCAACAAGTTACAATCGGCTTTGCTAGGTTCATTTTCAATTTTGACGAGCGCTATTCCACCATGTCAGACGAAGGAATGCTTGGACCGGGCCATATCGAGTCCACTCTAAGACTATACGTCGAGCTACTGCAGATCTGGATTGACGAGATCAAGCAAAAAACGAAAGGCGCGGCAGCGATGGATCAACTGGAGAGATCCATCTCTGGTAGTCGAGCTCTGCACCTGGATTTATCGGGTGTCCTCGCCCATGTGGAGGAGATTGAGTCGCATGGGCTCTTTTTCTTGTGCTCTCAGTCACGACGTGTTCGAGCCTTTGCCATCACTGTCCTGCGGCTGATCACCGAATTTGACAGCGCTCTTGGAAAGGAAAATACAAGAATCATCCGGATCCTTGAAGCCGATTCTCAGCAAATCCTAGATGTGAATGATGAGCATCTGACTGTGGCAGAGCGGAGCCGAATCCAAAAGGGGAAAAGAAGAAGCGCCTCTCAAAATACTCTTATTGAACTATGTAGCAGTGAAGTATCTTACGATTCAACATTGTGGGCCAAGGTATTTCCCAACATCATCCGGGTCAGCTTTGAGACTTGTCCGTTCGCTGTAACCCTAGGAAGAGAGATTGTATGTGCACGTCTTGTTCAGATGCACAAGATTATCACATCTCTCGCTGAGAGTACCAGATTCCCGCCATATGCTCCGACGGATGCGTACCAGAATCGCCCCATGGGAAGAAACAATCAGACATCTGAGATCCTTGTTGAGCAATGGAAGCTTTACTTGGTCATGGCCTGCACTACTGTCACCAATGTTGGGGCTCAATCTCAAAGCCAGCTGGCAAATGCTCAGCATGCGCGTAAAGCTTCTAAGGGAGCCCACCAGTCTCAGGATAAGATCAGTTCCGCTCGAAGCCTCTTCGCATTTGTTATTCCTCTCCTTTCTGCTGAACGAGATTCCATTCGCAGTGCTATTGTTGTTGCTTTGGGATCTATTCATAAAAACCTCTATCGCACGCTTCTTGAGTCTTTGCAGTACGCCGTCACTACCTGCAACGAGGAGGCGAAGATGAGAATTGGCAACCACTACCGCAGTCCTAGCAGCCCTCGTCGGAATAGGAAGACAGATCGCCTACGCACCGAGGTCACGAATGTTTACAAACTCACATCGAGCTTCCTTAAAGAAGCCGAGGTTTACAACGATGACTGGATCGTCAACAATCTTGTCACATACGCAAAAGATATTCGAATTTTCCTTAGTGATGCCGAGGTTCAGAACGACTGGGAATTCCAGCGCTTGCGATTTCATTTTTGCGGACTTATGGAGGAGATCTTTGAAGGCATCAATCGTACCAAGGATCCTGCTCGCTGGATGCCCTTCGAGTCGCGCAAATCTGCTTTCTCTCTTATGGAGGACTGGTGTGGATACTCACCAAACCAAACTCAGATCTCTGAAAGGGAAGAGAATATGCGCAAGTTTTGCATGGCCCGACCACATGAGACTGGTGAAATGAAAAACACCGCTGCTGCTATGGAGATTGAGAAGAAGAATCTACGTGCGGCAGCCTTGAGTGCAATGGCTTTTCTTTGTGCTGGTCCCATCAGCATCACCACTGAAAGCGGTTCTGTGCTCCAATTTGATGTCACTCGCATGCTTTCGTGGATTGAAATGATCTTTAGTACTGTCAGTGATAAATGGCATGCCATCGGTCGCCGGGCTCTCAAGAACCTCATCATTCACAATCAGGAACATTCCTATCTGATGGAGCGATCAATAGAGATGTGCTACGTTACTGAGCGGCCCAAGACCATTGAGAGCTACTTCGAGGTAGTGACGCAGGTGCTTTTTGAATATCCAGACTATCCGCTCGAATTCTGGAGAGTTCTAGGGGCTGTCTTGGTGACACTGGGCAACGAAAAGCGTGAGATCCGAATGAAGTCTGCTAAGCTTCTTCGCACCCTCGAGGAACGCCAACAGAAGAACTCCAGGCTTCAAGACTTCGATATTAGTATCTCGGACAAGACTACCGCGGTATACAAATTGGCCCAGTTCGAAATCTCGAAGAGATTGGCCAGTCAGCACTCTGACTTGGCATTCACTATCTTTTCGGAGTTTTCTTTGCATTTCCGCAGACTTGGACCCGATAACCAGAGAAACCTGGTTGCTGCCATTCTGCCCTGGGTTCAAACAATGGAGCTACAAGTTGACCCGAATGGCGGCCCCACAGCCAAGTCGTACATGTTGCTTGCAAACCTCTTTGAGATAACTATTCGTTGCAGTACAGTCCTGCCTAACCAAGTGCAGGCACTGTGGCAAGCCCTGGCAACAGGTCCTCACGGGGGTAATGTGCAGCTGGTCCTTGACTTTATCATCAGCATCTGTCTAGAGCGCAAAGAGCAGAACTTTGTGGAATATGCCAAGCAAATGGTCGTGTTCTTGTCTGGAACGCCAGCAGGATCAAAGGTTATCGAGTTTTTCTTATTACAGGTTGTGCCAAAGAACATGGTGCAAGAACGGAAAGAACTCACTCCACCTCCTCCTGATATCAAAAGTTTGCCATATGTTGCAGACCTTGGGACAGTGCTTCCTGTCGGAAACAAACAAGCTGGTCTATCCCTTGGACAGGTTGCCCTGATATTCCTCGTTGATCTGATGGTGGCTCCGGTGACTCTCGCCCTGGGTGACGTCGTCAAGCTGATCCACATCGTTCTCATTCTTTGGGACCATTATACAGTAACTGTGCAGGAGCAAGCGCGTGAGATGCTGGTACATCTTATCCATGAACTGATAGCGGCGAAGCTTGAAGACGATGCCCCGGCAGGTGCCCGGCAATCCGTCGAAGACTTTGTGGAATCAATACGTAAGAGCGACCCCGCAGTCGTTTGGGAATATGAAGAGAATCATGCCAAAGAGGAAGATATTGATGATCGCCGGGTACCTGCATCTATGGCGTCTGTCACCCGTGATGTCGTCAAGTTCTTTGACTTTGCTTACGAAGGCATCGGCGACCTGTGGGCCAAGGAGGCATTGAGCTGGGCCACCTCGTGCCCCGTGCGACATTTAGCATGCCGCTCGTTCCAGATCTTCCGGTGTATCTCAACGTCATTAGACTCACGAATGCTAGCCGATATGCTCGCCCGGCTTTCCAACACGATTGCAGACGAGGAAACGGATTACCAAACGTTCTCGATGGAGATTCTTACTACGTTGAAGATCATCATCAGCTCCCTAGCACCATCTGACCTTTTGGATTATCCTCAGCTATTTTGGACAACATGTGCTTGTCTCAACACAATCCACGAGACTGAGTTTATAGAGAGTATTGGCATGCTTGAGAAATTCCTCGACAGAGTTGATCTTAGTGATCCGGTTGTGGTGGCCAACCTTATCGAGGGTCAGCCACCAAACTGGGAAGGCGGCTTTGAGGGTCTCCAGGACCTTGTCTTCAAAGGAATGAAATCTTCCGAGTCCTTTGATCGTACGCTCGATCTACTTCATACTCTCAGTGGTCTTCCAAACAATGATCTCATCGGAGACGGAACTCGACATCTATTCACTGTGCTGGCCAACCTACCGCACTTCCTTCAATGCTTCAATGAAGGGTTTAGTGACCCCAAACCCATTGCTCGTGCCAGCATACTTGCCCGCGTGGCTGAGAATGAGGGATGCCCTCGCCTTGCGGCATCATTGTTTGGATTTGCCAACCAGCAGTACAAGACCGCTGGGGTGTTCCTCGACCACATTATCACCGAGATCAAGTCATACTACTTCCCTCGGCTGGACTTCCAGTGTCTCATCTTCCTCATGGGACTTCTCACTAATACCACCGATTGGTTCCGCATTAAAACAATGAGGATTCTCTGTGTCTTGATTCCCGAGGTGGACATGCGGCGCCCTGAGGTCACCTGCCATGGCCCAGATCTGATCTCTCCACTACTCCGGCTTCTACAAACCGATCTCTGCCCTCAGGCTCTGGAGGTTCTGGATCATATAATTACTGTCTCAGGGAACCCAATGGAGCGCCAACATCTTCGGATGAGTATGGCATCAGCAGCCTCTTCTCGTGCTATCCGCAAAGAGTACGAGCGAATCCAGAGTCTATATGGAATTCCTGAACCGACGGGATGGTCGGTTCCTATGCCTGCAACCCAGTCGAACATGACCCGGCACAACGTCCACGCTGTGTTTTACACATGTATTGAGGCTGAAGACAGGCAAGAGAAAGATGCCATGACACCCGGCGTGGCCTTCCATGCAGATGAATACAGTGACTCATTCTTCCCAATGAGAGCTGATACCATGAAATCAATCGATACGCAGATTGATGGCAATATGGGAGATATCGTGCAGAAGCTGGACAGCCTAGATGACTTCTTTGAAGATACTGATCCAATCACCCCTGTGCTGAACCCTATAGCTCCTCCAATGCTGCGAGGATTCACTGGTAACTATGTGGATACCAACGCACATCTGTACGACCAACAGACCGCGCCAATTTTGAGGGAATCACTCGGTCGGACAGGCTCTACATCGTCCTTCCATAACGGACTCGCAGAGTCTCGTCCGCCTAATTTCCGCTTCGACGGTCCGGGTGTGTACTCCCCTGTAACTGCGGTACCTCCAAACGGCTCACAGATACTACGATCTGGTTCGCATACCCGCTCTGTCACCTCGCCTGCCAACAATCTCTATGTTCACACCGCTTCCAATGCACCCAATGCCACACTTCCCATTGGATTTAACGATTCCGCTTTCCTGTCCGATGAGGATCCAGACGAGGTCCATTCGGATCTAGAGGAACGCCCGGGGACCAAAAAGACGATCACTCCACCTGCGTCAATAATGCGCAGTGCAGCCGATGGATCACACTCCCTGGAATCAATGATTCGCAGCGGTATGCGGAGGCTGACTGGTGGCGCAGCTAACAGAGAAAAGGAGCGACAGCGAGACCTCCTCCGCGCACAACACCGCGCCATCGTGCAAACGGCCAACTCGCCCCGTGTCCCAAAGGTACCTGAGGAGTATCTCTCGGCACCTACCAGTCACCCGACATCACCGAGGTGAAATTGTTATATATCTCTGCCCCTATCATACCTTTCTGCTTTGTCTTGTTATTTTCTGTTGTCAGTCCTTTTCCAGGCTGCCTGGGCATTTCTTGGGAGTTTGGATCACTTTACATACCCTTCCATCTACTTCGCCATTGGTCTTGTCTATCTAGCGTTGATCCGTACCTCTGCATCCTGTACAGTCCATATAGCCATATCATGGAAGTTGATGGGCTTACATATTAGGTGTTTTGCATTTCAACATCAAAGTTTATAAAATTTAACTATCTTGTCAAAAACGGCACTCTGATTAGGAGCTGGAAGTATTTTTTGGTAGCTTTTTCTAGTGCTTACCTTTCATTCAAGGTCCAACATCCATGGGGGATATAGATAGAGGTCAGGCTAAATTTCGAGTACGTATACCCCACATATCTCACGTGACGCGCTTCCCCACGGCTGTCCTAATCCGGTCTTCCCCGCATTTCAGTCCACTACGAGGCATGTCCATCTCGTCTCCCTGGTATCTCGGGTAGCCACGGTTAAGGGCTATATGGAGCTAGCATAGTACATTGTAGCTCTTTTAAATACTCCATTCTCCTTATTTCAACTTTCCTAGATTCAAACAATCCAACATCGCTCTCCCCCTTGATTCGGGATTGTTGACCCATCAAGCATCAGTGTTTACGCATATTAACACTCAACACTTGCCATTTCGCTTCAAAATCAGACAGCACTTTATATTTATCTGAAAAATGAGTCTGCGAACAGCCGTGTTCCTTCCACGGAGGGCAACTTGCTTCCATCCGTCTGCAGTGGATCTCCGACGCTGGCCGTCCAGCAAGGCCCGAGCTTTCTCCACAACTATGCACCGTGGTGCGACGTGGGGCTTTGTTGGACTGGGGCAAATGGGTATGTCGTAAAATCTGCAGTGAGGACCTCGGATATACAACCTCGGCTATACAATGGACCGTGGGTTGTTTGTAATTATTGTATTTGGCTGACTACTCTAGGCTACCACATGGCCAAAAGCCTGCGTGCTAAGATCCCCGTATCCGACACCTTGATCGTCCGCGACCTCAATGAAGATGTTATGAAACGATTTGTTTCAGAGGCTCGGGAAACCGCACAAAGCAATGGTGCAGGTGCCAATGACGGCCAGGTCGAGATCGCTCAGAGTGCGCGTGAGGTTGCTGAGAAATCAGTAAGTGGCTATCTGCTGTGCGGGTTTAGCCTGTGGCTGAGCTACTGGCTTTCCTGCATGGACCGTGCTCCATACATTTTGTGTTGTTCCACGGTCTGATAACTATGCTTACTTCTGTCTGCCGTTTAGATAGTCATGGTTACCAGTCTCCCCGAGTCTCAACATGTAATTGACGTGTTTCACTCTATCCTTAAATATGGACCGCTACCACCGCTTGAGCAGGAGCGTCTCTTCGTCGATACATCTACCATTGACCCCGTCACATCTAAGGATATCGCAAACGCCATCCACTCAACGCAATCCGGCCGCTTCGTGGACGCCCCCGTATCAGGAGGTGTAGTTGGTGCTCGCGCAGGAACATTATCATTCATGTTCGGTGCTTCTTCACAGTCAACCGAACTGCTTGAGCGTATCCGCGGTGTGCTCGCTTTGATGGGTAAGAAGGCCTGGCATCTTGGTGGGCCTGGTGCTGGTGTGTCCGGCAAACTTGCCAATAACTACATTTTGGCTCTGAATAATATCGCCACTGCCGAGGGTATGAACCTCGGTGTTCGCTGGGGACTCGACCCCAAGGTCTTGGCGGAAATGATCAATTCGTCTACTGGTCGTTGCTGGCCCTCTGAAGTTAACAATCCCGTTCCTGGTGTCGTTGAGACGGCCCCCGCGTCTCGCGGATATGAGGGCGGGTTTGGGGTAAGTCTCATGCACAAGGACCTTCGCTTGGCTCTTGCAGCTGCTGAGCAGTCTAATACTCCTCTCGCCCTGGGTGCCCATGCTCGTGAGGTGTATAAGGTTGTCGAGAAGAAGCATCGTGGTAAGGATTTCTCGGTGGTTTACAAGTGGTTACAGGAGCAATCCCAATAAGTTCTTTCTACTTTGAATGAAGTCCCCCAAGTACTTTCCTTTATTTGGATATCTCCCCAAATTCAGTACCTGCTGCTCTTTCTCATAGATGTGAGTTTCAGGATATAAAAATTGCATTTTAGCATTCTCCTTCTCGATGGGATCAAGTCTAGGGTTCCCTGTTTGTGTTTCTATGTCTTCAGAGCATAGACGACATTCCAATATCAGTGGTTGATATTATACAGTTTCTAGGTACACGTATATAGTGGTCTCCCATGTGACTTCCCTTCTCACTTTCTCCCACCCCAAGTCCACCCAAATGCCCCCATAGCTCCTTCTCTTCCTATTGTTACGCCCTTTCCTTATCTGAGAGGTCTGCCATTCTTTCTTCTTGAGGGTTTCCCCTCCATCTCATCCTTCCATCCCATCCATCCCCAGCCTATGCCCGTATCCCCCTATCCCCCCCTTCCATTTCTTTGCCATCGGTCTCGTCCTGGCCAATTTATCCCATTTTCCATTTCAAGATCATCCAGACTTTCATTGCCGTATACCTCATCCCCACGTTCCCAGTCTTCGCTTCGAGTTATTATCAGACGCCTTACAGCCGGAGAGAACAGACAACAGATTGAATCCTCGACAACAGGTAAGTCTTCCACTCAATTTTGGTCATGCTCGATTACCATCCCGGACTCCGTTTTGGCTGACCCCGGCATGTTAAACAGCAGCCAGAATTTCTTGTCAAAAGTGTCTATATAATTTGGTGCAGGAACTTGGGTGAGTTTCGTGCTGTTTAGCCCATTTCATTGGGGCATTTTTCCAACTGGAGGCCAAAGGGACTACCCACAGAGCACTTTTCCTTTGCTTGTCTGCCAATCTCGAAGGGCTAGCTGACCAAAATCGATCTCTATCAGTGTACACCCTTCGTCATGCATGCCCAGGGCTCCCAGCACACGAGCTCCTCTGGCTCTGGCTCTGGTCAGACATCAAGCTCCCAGTCTGGACATTATCATCAAAATGAGCCCCGTACGCCCTATGGCCCCAGGTACCAGCAATCCACCAACCCGAGTTCCCGTGAAAGCAGCGTTGCAGGCCTGACCAATCTTTTCAGAGGATTGACTCTGCAGAATGCTCGTCCCAAGTTCAACGGCTCAAAGGGCACCGCGGCTGTTCAGGTAAACACAAACATGGACTGGTCGAATACCAACCGTGCTTACAACAGCCCATTCATCCTGGTTCCTAATTCCACCGTTTTCAATGGCGTTCCGACCGTATCTTCCTTTGTTCCCAACGGTGTCTCTGGTCAGACTGATCAGATGGGTCAGTTCTCCTATCTTCCAACAGGGGTTTATCCGAGCGTCAACCCTGTGGTGGCTGGTGGATATTCGTCGTGGCCATACATGATGAACTACGATATGAATGACGGGGTAACCAACAAGCAAGCTACATGGAACATGTCTGAAGGCCAGAAGGGAGCTCAGGGGGAGAACACTGCTCAGATTCACTACTATCCCTCAGCCCTTGTTTCTGGCATGGATGGTGCTTCCATGGCTGGTTACTCTTATGGGGGTATGGTTCCTTCCCAGATTGGGGCGCTCTCGCTTCCCCTTCAAGTGATGAAGACCCCGAACGGATACGTCGTTCAAGATCTGGAGGCTTTGACTCAACAAGAGCCGGCCATCCCACGTGCGGTGCCTGCCATGTGGACCAACCCGTCTGAACTGACACTCGCCAAGTGTTTGGAGAACCGCGAGGGTATAACCAATGTCTACATCCGAGGATTCCTGCCCGAGACCACTGATGAGATGCTCCATGCCTATGCAGCCCGTTTCGGGAAGATTGAGCGTTGCAAGGCGATCGTGGACCTAGACACCAGTCTTTGCAAAGGGTACCTACTTCACGAAACTTCTTTCAGATAGTTTATTCTAATTTTTTGCAGATTCGGTTTTGTTCAGTATTACAGCTTCGAATCCTGTGAGAATTGCATCCGCGGTTTCTTTTATCTTGGCTACCAAGCTAGTTTCGCCCAGAAATCTCGCAACTCTCGCCTGAAGGATCTGGAGGACAAGTCTTCTACCAATATATACTGCACCAACATTCCAATCGATTGGACAGAGGCTGTTAGCTATACAAATCCCATTCTTCACCTATTACGTCTAGTTCTAACCAGCTTGTCAGGATCTACGTCGTCATTTCGAGCCATGGCGCGTTGTTTCAGAGAAAATCAGTCGCGATGAGAAGACAGGTGTGAGCAAGGAAGTGGGCTTTGCACGGTAACAAATGCCCAATTGCTTGACTCCCATGCCTTTTTTTGATTGAAGACTAAAACTTGATTTACAGCTTTGAGAACCGTGATGTTGCCGAAAAAGTCTTGACAGAATTCCACAACGTCACCAAAGGCGACGGGGTAAAGCTGCTTCTGCGCTTTGCTGATACCAAAGCTCAGAAGATTCTGAAGCAACAGAGCAACGAACGTCGTGCTTACCGCGCCGGAGAGTACAACTACTCGGTTGAAGTGGTTCAGGGATCTACTCCATCACCTGGGATGAAGCGTGGCTCTCATCTTACTCCCAACTCCCAAGTCAGCTACACCTCTCCAGCTGGAGTGGGCTCTAACTGGACCCCAGCAACCTCGATCTCTCCTTGGTATGTTCCGAATACTTACATTGAGTCAGCACCCAACCCCATTCTAATTGAGCTCACAGCCACCATCCACACATGAAGAATCCATCCAGCAGTGCACGGAGCAGTTCCTTGTCGTCTCGGAGCCTCAACGCCCTTGACCACACGCCCGCCTATCGCAGTCGAGCCTTGTCCCTGAGCCGTCGCTCTTACACTGATCTCTCTGGTGGTTCTTCCAAGACTGTCATGCCGGACTCGCCGACTATGGGGCCTCGTAAAGAGAACATCAGAGCGGAGTCGGTATCCCCCGCTTCTTCCTCTCCCATGATAATTCTCTCCCCTTCTCGCTCATGCACTTAACCCTGTTGTGTAAAATGCTCCCATGCATATCTGTATTTTATGGGATGCTTTACAACATCTTATCACATGGGGTAAGATGCTCATCACCTCTCCAATGTGCTCTCCAATATCCAAATACGCAGCATCTGTTACCATTCGCAGAATGTATTGACGATGTATGGCTCAGCCTTGCCTTTTTTTTACGATTGTTCCACGATTCACGATTCACGATTCACGATATTATATTTGTTTTTCGGTTTCCGACCCTTCGCGGCATTTTTAGACGACTCTCTACACGGTATTATTATGGAGTTCGGTTTGCATTTTTATGGAGTTTGATAGGAGGATGGGCCTTTTTTTTTCTTTCGCAGTAATATGAACTTCGCATGTTTTCAGCATATGTGACAGACAAGATGCATGTTTCAAGACTTCGTTCAAAGAACGCTATCGTGCCCTAAAGGGTTGCGCAGTCTAATATGATATTGATATTATTCAAGATCAAAAATACTCCAATAAGTGTCCATGTTCAATATCCGTGCACAAGCACAACTGTAACGTGCAAAGCAATCTATCCGAAAAGGCCAATGAGATATAAATCTCAGTCTATAAACGAGTAAGACAATCCACACTATTCAACTCAATTGCGCCCAAGTCTCTCCTCCAGATCCTCAGTGAGCTGATAAGCAGGAAGATACTTTTCATCAGCCTGAGCCCCAGTCCGCAATCTCGGATTAGGATGGGTATCAGATGTGCCACCAAGACTGGTATAACCCTCATCATAGAGCGAACAATACTTCAAATCCAAATGTCGAATGAACGCCCAAATCTCCGCATAATGCCAATCAATCACGGGATGCACGCGCACAAAATCAGGCCATCCCCCATCCGTCCGGTCAAAGTGCGTCAGCTGCGCACCGTGCGGATCCGTCCGCCGCGTACCAACAAATATAGCCCGAATCCCAGGATGACGAGCCAGATAATCCTCAAAGCTCGACCGGAGCGTCGAATCCGGCGGCGCAGTCGTGTACTTTGTAATAGCGAGATGATAGGCTTCAGCAGATGAGACGACGAAGTCTTCGACTGCATCGAAGGGATCAGGCGGGAGCGCATATATGGCCGGGATGACTGTTGCAGCGGCTATTTGGGCCTCGGCTTCGAGGTCTGCGGGGGAAGGGGATGTATCATTTGCGGTGGTGGGGTGTGAGTCATTGCGGGCGCGGGTTGGATGCAAGCCGGCCAGAAAGAGAATTAGCAGGACTAGACAGTCCTTGCCGCCGTTGTATGAGACGGAGAGTTCCGAGAGCTTGTATCGCTGCAGCGCGGTGCTGACTACTTCTAGCGAGATGCGCGTTTGCCGTTGCACTGAGGCTAGCAGCGTGTCCGGGGCGTGGGGTTCATTCAGGAAGGCTCGTACGCGGGCGTGGATTCGTGCGATCACGGTTGGGAGAGGCGGGATTGTTTCATCGCTGTTTGAGTCGTTGGTGGGGGCTGGTCCATTCTGGTTCGGTTCGGGTTCTTGATTAGGAGGGGTTCGTGGCGTCAATGGTTGGGATGTTGCTGGTGACAATGGTGGGAATGGCTTGAGGTGATCTTGCGGCCGGTAAGGCGGATTCTTTGCAGTCGGTTCAGTCATGCTTGTGTTGGGATGAGGTTGACAGAGCGAGGTTCAAGGCGGGGTGGGGGTTTCTCGGGGAGACACAACTTAATCCACTGCGGGGATAGCACGCATGTCAAGTATGCATATGCATATGTATCTATATATTTAAACAGTTGAAGCCCGTCAGATATAACAAAATGGGAAATTGGAAACTTCCCGGAACCCCCGCGTCTCCCCGCAGCTCGGTGGAACTCGGTAGATTCTCGTGGATTTGGATATCACCGATACGGTTTCGCATGCATAATTCTTAATACGATTTACTGAATGCACTTTTAAAAAATGCTTAATTCCGGCCTTGGCCGTGATAATTCATACAAGTAGATCCCCAAACGCCAGTAACGCTCAGAAGAAGAAAAAAAGAACATCAAATCAGCCCAACACCTTCATCTTCTTCTTTTTCTTCTTCTCATCACCACCGGGTTTGCGCCCCTTCTGGAAATCACGCCAGTTACCAATGCGCTCTTCTCGTGTGTCCTCCCACCTCTTGTCATTGTCGCGCTTCCGCTTGCGCGCCTCTAGCTCTTCCTCTTCCTTGCGTTGCTCACGACCTTCCTCCTGCAAGCGCGCCTTGAGCTGTCGTCGGCGTCGTGCTTCTTCTTCCAATAGCACTTGGACCGTCTTCTTCCGCCACTCGACCTTGAACTCTTCGGTCTTCAGCTCGGGGGAGTCGAGCGTGTACTTGTGTTCGCGGATCAACAGACGGCGCGCGTCGGAGATACATTCGTCCAGGTATTCACGTTGCTTCTCATCTAGAAGAGCTGTCTGTGCTTTTTTGAGTCGATCGAAGGCATCTGGAGCAGCCGGGTTCTTGGTCTTGTCGGGGTGAATCAGGAGCGAGATCTTGCGGTATTGGACTTTGATGTCTTTTTCTGTAACACCGGGTTGGAGGTCCAGGACAGCGTAGCTGCAGTGGGTAAGTATCTGTAGGAAATATAGAATGGCAGTGGTCTATTGCAGAGCTTGTGGAAGGTTGAACTTACGAATCGAGGCTGAATGCCTTGCGAATGCGGTCGATCTCAACATCCTGTGTCGCGTGTCAGTCCGAGTATAGATGTATATCGTGCGGAGGGGAGGGGGACATCATACCTTATTGTACTCGGTGGCCTCTTTCTCCAGAGAGTCGAGGAAATCCTGGTCGTCGTCCGACATGTTTGCCTTGTGCGGATTCTTTCGAGGTAGAAATGTTCCTGGCGCTCATGAGATTGAGACCTCGAAATAAGATAAGACTGCGGCCTTATCGGTCGCTGAGTCAGCGTGAAATCAGGAGCAGGGTCTGGGAGAGGCTGAAGGTCGCTGGTAGGAACACATAACAACAGTCATCCGCTTATGTCTCTTCCCTTGATGAGGGCATTTCTAGACAAGACATTTATTGAGCCCATAAGGATATTAGATATTTCATATAAGATAAGACTACAAATAAGCCGAATACATCAAAAGATCCATAACTAGATCTTATGCTGTACCTTGTTAGTTCCTCACCGCTTTTCCTACCGCCTTCGTCTTTCGTCCCTTTGAAGAAAAAAAAGATGTTTTCACCGCCCGCTAACTTTCAAAGATTCAACTCAAACCACATCATGGCGCCGCGAGCAGTTAAAGGGAAGTCAAAGACTCACCAGGACACAGGGAGGGTATTGAAACGAAAGCGTGGTGAAGATAGCTTAGCTACACTCATCAAGCAGGTCGAGGACCTCGATCTCAAAGCTCCCGTCAAAAACTTCTCCGATCTACCACTCTCCGAACCAACCGCCAAAGGCCTCGCAGCCTCTCATTTCAAAACCCTTACCGACATTCAATCGCGTGCTATCAACCATGCATTCAAGGGGCGCGATATCCTCGGTGCCGCCAAAACGGGTAGCGGAAAGACCCTCGCCTTTCTAGTACCCATTCTCGAGAATCTCTATCGCAAGAAGTGGACCGAGTTGGATGGTCTCGGTGCACTCGTTCTTTCACCAACGCGTGAACTAGCGATTCAGATCTTTGAGGTGCTGCGCAAGATCGGAAGATATCATAATTTCTCTGCTGGATTAGTTATCGGCGGAAAGAGTTTGCGCGAGGAACAAGATCGTCTGGGACGTATGAACATACTGATTTGCACACCCGGACGAATGTTGCAACATTTGGATCAGACGGCTATGTTTGAGACGAATAACCTGCAGATGCTGGTGCTGGACGAAGCCGATCGTATCATGGATATGGGTTTCCAGAAGACCGTGGATGCTATCCTCGACCATCTCCCGAAACAGCGCCAGACTATGATGTTCAGTGCCACACAGACCAAGAAGGTTGGTGATTTGGCTCGTTTGAGTCTGCAGGAACCCGAGTATGTCTCGGTCCATGAAGCAGCCGCCTCCGCCACTCCCTCAACTCTCCAACAACACTACACAGTTACTCCACTCCCGCAGAAGCTTGATACCCTTTGGAGTTTCATCCGCAGCAACCTCAAATCTAAGACAGTCGTCTTCTTGTCATCAGGCAAGCAAGTCCGCTACGTATACGAATCACTAAGACAATTGCAGCCTGGTATTTCATTGCTCCATTTGCACGGACGGCAGAAACAGGGAGGACGACTGGATATCACCACAAAATTCTCCCAGGCCCAACACGCTGTTCTTTTCGCTACTGATGTTGTTGCTCGTGGTCTGGATTTCCCCGCTGTCGATTGGGTCATCCAAATGGACTGTCCCGAAGACGCCGATACCTACATTCATCGTGTCGGACGGACAGCTCGTTACGAGCGTGTTGGTCGTGCTGTGCTCTTCCTAGACCCTAGTGAGGAAAAGGGATTCCTCAAGCAGCTTGAGCACAAGAAAGTACCCATTGAGAAGATCAACATCAAGTCAAACAAGCAACAGAGTGTCAAGAACCAGCTCCAGAATATGTGTTTCAAAGATCCAGAGCTGAAGTATCTGGGCCAGAAAGCTTTCATCTCATACGTCAAGTCGATTTACGTGCAAAAGGACAAGGAGACCTTTAAGATCAAGGAACTTCCGTTAGAAGAATATGCAGCCAGTCTAGGTCTTCCCGGTGCCCCACGTATTAAGTTCATCAAGGGTGATGATGCGAAGGAGCGCAAGAACGAATCCTGGAGAATGGCACAAATGTCTGGCGATGATGACTCAGAGGTAGAGAAGAAGAAGGTTGAGAAGGAGGTGCGGACACGGTACGACCGTATGTTCGAGCGACGCAACCAGGGCGTGCTGGCGGAGCACTACTCGAAGCTCATCAACGATGATGGCACGATGGTGGCTACTGACGCCCCTAAGAACGCCGGTGCAGATATTGACGACGAGGCCGACGAGGATGCCGACTTCCTCTCAGTCAAGCGTCGCTTCGCCGCAGGCGACGCAGAACTCGGCGAGGCCAGCGATTCTTCCGACTCAGAGGATTCCGATGCCGAGTCGAAGACCAAAGACGCCAAGGGCGTCAAGATGGTGCACTTGGACGGTCAGGACCCACTACTCATCGACTCGAAGCGACGCGAGAAGCTGCTCAAGTCGAAGAAGAAACTCCTCAAGTTCAAGGGCAAGGGTACCAAATTGGTCTACGACGACGAGGGCAATGCCCACGAGGTGTACGAAATGGAAGACGAAGACGCGTTCAAGGCCCGCGGCGACGCCAACGCCCAGCGCGAGAAGTTCCTCGAGGGCGAGACGGAGCGCACACGCCTGGCCGATATCGAGGACAAGGAGGTTATGCGCGAGAAGCGACGCGAGAAGAAGGAGAAGCGCAAGGCACGCGAACGTGCCGAGGCGGAGGCCGAGATGTCGGAGGACGACGGCGGTCTCTCGCACCTTCCCCATGTGCCTTTCGAGATCCCCGGCTCCGATTCAGACTCTGCTTCCGAGCGCGACGAGCCCCGGCCCAGCAAGAAGCAGCGTGTCTCTTTTGCCCAGCCGGACAGCGACGACGACAAGCCCAAGAGCAAGAAAAGCCTGGCATCTGCCAAGCCTATCGAAACTCTGGGAGACTTGGAGGCTTTGGCCAGTGGGTTGCTTGGTTAATGTACATTTCATGGATTGTTTCATGGGTTTTGTGAGGTCTTATAGGGCGTATATTTTCCAACTAAAAATCTCTTTCTCGGCGAGGTTTAAAAGCATAGTGAATATGAAAGCGATCATTTTTAGACATGTATAGCATATAGCATTTTACAAATATAATATAGATGTCTAAACTATATTGTACAACCTTACAAGACCGTTAGTCAAGTACAGAGTATAAAACTCTCTAAGACTTCCTAAATCGGAAATCAGAAATTGGCATGTGGAGCCGAGAGCGGAGCCGAGAGCGGAGCCGAGAGGATTTCCTTGACACATCAACCTCGCAGTTACATGGTTCAACCCCATCCACTGATCGATGGCTTCAATCACGCCATCGGATAAAAGTCTGATGTGTTTTTCTTTCCCTCGTGTCAATCTTTTAACTTAACTGTTCAGGGTCGATGTATCAAATATAACTGCAAGGTTGGTTGCCAAGTGTAGGTCACGCGACTTAGGGCTGAAAGGATCTTGATACATACCAGGCATACCAGGGAGTCGGGACACTGTAAGTGATGATATTGCATGATTCAACTTTTCTTTTTTTAAAAACATACATACATATATATATATATATATATATGTATGTATGTATGTATGATATATATGATGTGTTGTACTAACACACAAAGTCAGTGGATACTTCTGTATTTATCTCGATTTCCACATCATGGCCGACATCGAAAAACAGCCGGGACCAGAGCCCTCCAAGGCTCCAGGCACAACAACCGATGATTACCAGACAAACCCATTTGTCAACGCAGACAAGCTGGCTCGCCGCTTGTCGGGGCGTCAGGTGCAGATGATTGCTATTGGTGGCACCATTGGTACTGGTCTGTTCCTCGGAACGGGATCGTCACTCGCTAAGGGTGGGCCTGCTTCAACGCTTATTGCGTACGCCATCTGTGGCGGTATTGTCTTTATAACTATGCTGTGTCTCGGTGAGATGGCGGCGTTTATGCCTGTTGCTGGATCTTTCTGTACTTATGCTGGGTGACTATTACTCGAGTTCGTTTTGACTGGATGTTTACTGACTTGTTGTATAGTCGCTTCGTGGATGATGCGCTTGGATTCGCATTGACTTGGAACTATTGGTTCAATGATGCTGTCTCTACTGCATCTGATATCATTGCTTTACAACTTTTGTTGCAGTATTGGACGGATAACTTCCCAGGTTGGGCAATCAGTCTAATCTTTTTGGTTGTTGTTATTGCATTGAACGTCTTATCCGTGAGGGTTTATGGCGAGGTATGTGTATATGAATTCCACTATATTGCACTTGATCTAACCGTTCCTATCTAGGTTGAATATTGGCTGAGCTTACTCAAAGTCATCACCATCGTCGTGAGTCTCATCCCTCATAAAACACCCGTATACCCAGCTAATTCGCTTTCTAGATCTTCATCATCCTTGGAATTGCTGTGAACTGTGGCGGAAATACAGACCACGAATATATCGGTGGCAAAAACTGGCATAAAGGCGATGCACCCTTTGTCGGTGGAATCGGCGGCTTTGCATCAGTATTTGTCACAGCCTCCTTTGCATAGTATGTATACCCAGCGTCTGTTAAATAAGCTCCATCCTAACAAGCAAACAGCGGCGGCACTGAATCCATCGCCATCACAGCCGGTGAAACCAAAAGCCCCGCGAAAACAATGCCAAAAGTCGTCCGCAACGTTTTCTGGCGTATTCTTCTCTTCTACCTCCTCTCAATCCTCATCATCGGCCTGAATGTACCATATGACTACCCAGGTCTCTCAGATGGCGACACCAAGACCAGTCCTTTCACAATCGTCTTCCAGCAAGCCGGTTCTGCAGTTGCTGGCAGCTTTATCAACGCCGTCATCATGACTTCCGTCATTTCAGCTGCAAACCATGCCCTCTTCGCCGGATCTCGGCTTCTATTCACTCTCGCTGTCGATGGGTATGCCCCCAAATTCTTCGGTCATCTCAACCGTTTCCATGTTCCGTGGGTGGCTGTCCTTGCGACATCCGTGATCAGCGGTCTCTGTTTCGGGGCCAGCTATATCGGCGCTGGACAGTTGTGGTCTTGGCTACAGAATATCGTCGGCGTCTCAAACCAGCTCTCGTGGATTTGTATCGGTCTTGCTTCTCTGCGGTTCCGCTCGGCGATCCGAGCTCAGGGTATTGAACATCTCCTTCCTTTTAAAAATTGGACTTACCCGTACGGTCCGATATTTGCTGTTGGACTTAACATTGTTCTTGTTCTGGTTCAGGGGTGGAAATGCTTCAGTCCGCATTTCAAGAGGGTCGACTTTGTCTCGTTTTATATTGAGATTCCGGTCATGCTTTTCATGTTCCTGGCTTGGAAGCTGGTCAAGAGAACTAGCTTTGTTAGGAAGTCTAATATGGATTTGAGGATGGATCGATATGATCCTTCTCAGGAGGATGGTGCTGAGGGTTTGGTTACGGAGAAGAAGACAGGTGCTTGGGGGAAAGCTCAACGGTTTGGGCAGTGGTTGTTCTTCTAGCCTTGCTTTTTCTTTCTTTTCTCATGATACCTCCTGTCCTATTACTAATTACTACATATTACTATACCCTATATATTCACTGTTCCTCTCATTGTATACTACATATTCTCTTCTCTTTCTTTTACAGTAAAATTTGGTGTCGTCTGGTCAGTGTAATCGTGACTAAACGACACTTAATCTTCGGGATATCGTGTTGACAGTGGGACTGTAGTTGAATAAAGACATTCATCGATAATCATAGCAAAACTATTCCTCCAGAGAATATTGACAAATTGGCAGAGACCTCGACATCTGATACTAGCGAAGACATTCTAGGACAACAATGCATAAAAAATCAGATTTCGTTTCTTTCCCCTCTTGAGCTAGATATAACAGCTCTTCTCTTCGACTAAGCTGTTCCGGGATAAGCTTCTAACAGTTTTTGAAGCTGTGTACCCAGCGGTGTAAACGCTGTTTCAATGCGGTCCGCACACGACGCAGCTGCTGCTTTCACTTGAGTCGTGTAGTTCTGTATTGTTTGTTAGAACATAACCGACAAACTGGTAATCAAGAAATTCTAAATTACCTCCAAAGAGTGTTGAGCCTGTAAGATATATCCATGCATCTTGACAGCATTGTCACCGTGCCCATTTTTCTCGTAGAAAGAGCGCCCATCGGCTACGTGCAGGTAGCCAAGCTGTGAGGTAGCGAACTGAATGTGTAGAAAGAGAAGATATGTTAGGGTTATGGTCCACACAGAAGGTCAGAATTCAACTAACCTGTTCATACGCACTACAAATAGCGGTCTGCTCTGCCGGGGTCGTATTAAAGGTGCACTGTAAATCCTCATTGAAATGGTTGGTTTGGCCTTCGAAGTTTTTGAAGATGGGCTGGGTCATGGGTGTAGTTAGTTTGCCGGAGCCTTTATATAGACGATATGGGTTTATACTCACCGCAGAAGGATCAATATTGTCACTTGAAGAATCGGTTACGGACTGCATCTTATCTGCATAATGCTCGACAGCATTTAGTGAGTTGAGAACATCGTCTGCAGTGCATATGTTCTGGCAAATTGAAGGGCCAACGAATGCCAAAATGCTGGAGACTAGCATGAAAACCTTCATGGTTGTTTGGATAATTGGTCAAAGATAAAGTGTTAGGAAGTTCTTTGCTTTTCAGATCGTTGGGATGGGAGTTAGCGAGGATAGAAATGGTCCGCACTGAAGTGGCTTTATATAACAAGCCCATTCCTCGACGCAGGGAATCGGCTATGTTGATGAAGCGGGCGTTTCCTGGTCAAAGGAAAATGCACTCCCATGGCGTTTTTGTCGTCATCCAAGTCTACCTCGTATGTATGAAGTAAATCGCTGAACAGTATTCAAATTCTTCTTCATTAGCATCTCTCACATAGACTGAACCGTTGATTGTCCACGGTTGATCCCGATGTCAAAATGTCAAATTTAAGCCGAAGGAACGAATATCCCTGTTCACATTTCGATCCCAGGGTTTATACAGTGAGATTTTTTTTTTTTCAGCCATCCTTTTGAGGTAACTAGCATTTCGAATCTTCTTTAGGTGTTGTCGCCAAGCAGGTCAGAACTTCCGGGGAGTTGCACACCCATGGCCAGGCTATCCAATGAAAATATATATTCGCCTCCTCAATCTGTAACGTAGGACTCGGAACCACAGGGGCTCATTTATTTGGCCCTATTCCCTGGATGTTATTACTTCACGTTTATTTTCCGGTAATCCCGCCCCGCAATTTTCATCGAATGAGGGCTTCCGGGTGAAAGCTATTGCCTGGAGGGTTCCTACGAGTCTCATCTTTGTATTAGCTATTTTATTCACACCGCAACGATAACCTTGAAAGCCAATCCTCCGTTTGCTGCAGCTTATGTCACCAATGGACCCCATTCTTTCCAAGGCATTGGCCGGGATACCACTTTGAATAGTATGATATCACTCTACGTAGATGGTATGGGAGTTTTATTGTAGACAAAAGAAGATCGTCGGGATATGGTGTAAACTGAAACGTTTTACTTGAACAATCATGGGTTAACGAACATTTAGTAGAATGTGTAGGGCTCGGCGCCCATTGTATGTGATATCAATTTCCGGGAATTTTTCCGTAACATCCTACTTGACTTTTTATGGAAAGACAGTAGCATCAATAATACTTGGTCAGAGAACTAGTGGTTACTCACAATACAGGCCATAAAGAAAAGGGAACAAAAAGAAAAAATGAACTCCGATAGGGGGAATCGAACCCCCGGCTGCCGTGTGAGAGACGGCGATGTTAGCCACTACACCATATCGGAGGGGGACTGCGAATTACCCTCTTAAGTTTAGTGTTGACCCCTTAGGTTTAGCGCTCTTGTCCTTATGCCTCCCCGTGCGTGGTTCTATATAGTCCCCTGCTCTTCCCCCTCCATTCAACAGCCCCAATTTTCTTTTTCGCCTTCTTTCTCCTACGCCTTGCAGGTGAGGCATTTTTGCCATTGACCCGGGTCACCGAGCTCCTGTGCTCCGCCACCCCCTTTTCCATGTTTGACTCGTCAGCTCTTCTGCAATCCCACGACTGCAATCTGCGCTACCCTCCTTCGTCCGGCCCTGTTTCCCTCAGCTCCGACCATTACGCTCGACTATTGCGCTTGAGATAGGGCAATTTTCCCCTTGATCTGCGACACTAGCGTGTAGGTTAACGACCTTATATGTCAATCGGCCGGTCGATAGTTGAAGTTCCGCGAATATACCTGATGTAAGTGTACTAGCTCCCTTTATAGTAGGGTGCCTTAGGGGCGCACACACCGCGTGAGAGCCTTGTCGACCTAAGATAGAGGGATACGGAAATGGGTCTACTGTAACAGCATCGGCGTCACGCGGACTAGAGACGACGAGGCGGCCTCTTATCTCCGTTTCACTGTGTCGCACTCGTTTTATCTCCTATCGAAGGTTGACGAACCATTGGCAGATAGAGCCCAGTTGACCTAGTAGATCAATACTACGCGCTAGTCCAGCGCACGCCTAGATCGCTTTAAAAATAGCAACAGCCGGTTATAGCATGGTCATTGGCCTCTAAGGCCGAGCGAGCGAATCATTCATCTTACAGCCCCTAAATTATATAAACCGGGATCAGGCAGCCATGCAGTTAAATCGCAGTTTTGAAACTTATGTAGTAGGAAGAAGAATGATCTTGGTATATTGCCGAATCTTTCCCTTCATTTTGACTTTGATACCAAGTCTAGTAAAGTTTCCATTCTTCCTCTTGCGTTTAGACACGGCGAAGGAAAATCGCAAGGCTTCACAGGAATTAACGGAAATTAATCTAGATCCTGATGCTCCTTCGCCAATACGTTAGACAGGGAGGGCCAGCAGACTATTCTCGGGCTCATCGCTAGGTGGGTACTGCACAATTGATCTCGTATCATAATCTTGGGTTTCTTCATCACTAACGCACACCAAATCTGCATCTCAAATCAAAATATATCGATTTAGAGGTTATCTGTGATGAAGAAGTCTTCTCTGCCCATAGATGGGCCTGTCGGTTGCCCTAGGTCAGAGTGTTCTTATAAAGCTTGTTATGGAGGTTTCAAAGCAGTGTTGGCCACTTAGCAGGGGCAATATTGCTATCTCGAAAGTCTCTAGTGTATTATTTATCCTACATTATGCTCTTCTTGGCATCGAGATTTTTCACCTCAGCAAATCTTCCCATTCTTTCCAACCAGACTTTCAGGTCAAATGTTCCATCGCTCAAATCCTTTTGATCCCCTTTGAACTTGAATGTATATCCGACATCGTCCGCAGGCTCCTTCCCATCGGTATAGCGGATGCGACAAGAATCAGATTGGTAGTTTTTTGTTTCATATACCGCAAGCCTCTCCCGATGTTGAACCGTTCGTTTTGACATGATACACTGCGCCCTTGACCACGGAGTCTGGAGCATCGAACAGTGTAGAGTATTGCCCCCATAACTTGCACTTATAGCCCGATAAACGTGCTGGGTGTAGCTCACGCCTCAGTTTCTAGCCCCAAATTTTCACGAACCATAGACGGGTCGTCAACGTGCCATAGAAGAAATAGGGCCTAGTAGGTGCGTCGAACAAGTTCACGTGCTCGGGTGGGCTTGGTGCTTGCAAGAAGTAATCCGAAGAGGGGTTCTGAGTTTTAAGACGTAACTGGAGATTTTCGAGCCAGGAATTTCGGGTGGTGGTGGTGGTGCGGGTGGAATGTTAAGATTCATCTGCTCTCTTGCACAATCCGACATGATCGGAGTTGAGTGGAAATAAATATACAACCCAAAATAGAGGAATAGAAGGGTATATATATAGTGGCACACTAGAAGAAAGGTTACGTATTGAAAGTAGTGCTGAGAGCCAAGTTCCTCTTCGTTCTCCAGTATTTTCGCTGAATGGTACTTATCATTAGTTCAGACCTGGCTCATGACAATCTTTGCTCATACACTAGGACTATAGGGGTCACATAGTTTGAATAGTTCGGATGTTCTACGTGGTTCGTAAAGTCATGCCTTCAAGATATCAGAACACCAAGGCTTTTCATTTTGTGGAATATCTATACCACTCGATATTAAATCCAAGTTGCTCTGGCTCTCCCAAGGAAAGCATATGAAGAAGTCCGCGCTTGTCTAGGTCTTGGCAGAATTTCCTTTTAAGGGACAGATCCTCTTCTGAGTCGTGTTGACCGATGCCACGGCCATAGCCATCCCTATGCGGTATTTCGCCATTAGCTCCGTCTGAGTTGATTGCCTCTCTGGTACGACAGAGCACGAAATCCCAACAGGATCTAGAAAATCTCCCTAACCCGCGAGCAACGCGGCCTATAGTCGTATGCCATTGCCGGGTAATCTTTTTTTCAGCTTCGGTGCCTCTCCAGTTGCTTTTTCCGGAAAGGAGCGTCTCTGTGCGTGTAGCCAACGCCCCAATCGTGGCATATCTGTTGTGCCAACATCTGACGATGATATCGTCAATTAACGGATCACTATCTAAATGCGGAAATTCCATGTTCTGCAGTAACTGCACAACCTTGCGTCCATGCTTTTTGCGATCCTCGGTAAGACGTTGATCTCCGTAAACCTCAAAGCCATAGTTTATGAGGTAGTATAACGAACCCAATGCAAATTGTTCGGTTCGAGAACCTAGAGAACCGGAACTCCCACACCGTCCTTGATCCTGCTCGTCGCTATTAAGTAGTCGTCCATACGGGGCCATGCAAGCTTCAAAATCTGACCCAATTTCAGCTGTACAATCAAAATCCGACAGTTTTAACCGGTTCCGATCAAGTAAAATGTTTTCGGGCCGTAGATCGCTATGGGCTAGATTGAGAGATTCTAGAAAAGCAACGGCTTGAGCGAGATCGTTCATCCATTGCCTTCGTAAGGGCAGAGGTTCTAGTTTTTCCACTTTGGTAACGATATCTATTTGCTGGTCGCGAGTTTGATTTTTTTGTATTCTTAAATAGAGAGTTACATCTAAGAGGCGGTCAGTAGACAAAATTGTTAAAACCAGATAAGGGTCGCACCTCGCATGTACTCGAGGAAGATGCCATTATCCGCGTAGAAGAAACACTGCACGATAGAAGGACAGGGCGGATTTTGAGAAAAGATCTCATAGATCTTGACTTCTGTCCGAAATTGTTCCTTCTCAAAGTCGCCAGATTTCGGGACTTTGACCACGATGTGAGGATGGACCTCATAAACAAAGGAGATGCCCCCTTTCCAGACCCAGTGCACATCAGGGAACTGCTGCCGGATATCCATAATAATGATAGAAGGTCAGAATTTGGAGGAGGGTTTAAAGAAGAATCTGTTATAAAGCGTTTAGAAAAGGTGAACAAGGGAATAAAGGGGTGCGTCAATGGGAGGTTGTCTAGATTGATTAACCATGTTAACTGTATTGTGCCTTAATTTCAAGGCATTAAATACATGTAGGAGTAAATTACAGCACATTACCACTAACTAAACCATAACAAAAACGAAGGTTCCTGCTTATAGCTTAGGGCGGCTTATAATACTGTGAATCCTATACTAACAATACAACAGCAGAACACAGATCAGCAGGCCAATGTTGTCTACCTCGGCCGATTGATTTCAGCTAGATAATAACACCCAGAAAAGTCCACAAATGTAACACACTAATAGAATCCACGACAGACCAGAATGGCTTTCAGTCCTCCGCCAAAAATCCTTGCATTCATCGGCTCTGTTCTCGGCTCTCCCACTTTCCATTTTTCTTCACCCAGATACCGTTGGCGATACAATCAGGGCATGGGTCCCTTTTAGTCGTCTTTCCCATATGGTTCGTTTCTTTGATGATGCCGCAATTGTTGCAGCCATTGAGTTCCATGACACTGCCAACGGTATCGATTCTGCACCCGCAACTGTGCTCGATCGTCTCCATGAGTCGTTAACACATATTTCTCCTAAGTTTTGCCCATGTTAAATACGACCATTATTCCAGGCAGCGATACTAACGTAATGGAAAGAGATAATATCGAATTTAGAATAAGTTTTGGTCGATTAAGTGGTCGTGTTTTGTTTTCCCTTCTAGGAGAGAAATCCTAGGAGGTGACATGAATATTTATATTCATTGACCCCAATATTTGCTTGCAAAATACGCTGAAATCGCTCACGGACCTCGCTCAAATCTTGAATCTTATGTTTTCAATATCAGACATGCTCTGCTAGTGTCTTAATGGCCTCTACTTGGGAGCTTCTTGTACGAAACAGTTTCAATGACGGTTGTTTGTGGTCCAGCCACGTAGTGACCTCGTATATGCTTGAGATGTCACCATGCGTCTTAGTGCAAATAATTGGGTCGGAGCTACTCTCAATTCTATGAAAGTATACGGAGTAGACTACGCTTGTTTGGTTTGCATTATTAGACTGACGCGTCGATTTAGCGGCTCTGATGACTGGGCTTACACTGATTCAATTTCTACGGGTTGATCAATTCTACTTAGAAAGAAAGAGACCCGCAAAATGTCTTTCTTCATTGGCCATAAAGCTTCCGCGCAGACAACTGATCACATCTGATATGTATTAACAGCAGGATATTTTGGATGCACTTAATACGATAGTCGAGTTCACCCCAGACCAAAATCGTGCAGCCCTGCATGCTTATGGCGCCTTCGGGACATTGAAGGACCAATAAAACAGCCCGTTTCATTGATTTCGCATATATCCACCAGAGATCGAGTGGGTATAGTATTGAAATTATTTATAACATGGCTAAAAGGTTCCATCTCTACCCTGCAGATTCTACGCATGAAACTAAGGCGCTA
The DNA here is from genome assembly GCA_928213465.1 of Penicillium sclerotigenum. NCBI lineage: Eukaryota > Fungi > Ascomycota > Eurotiomycetes > Eurotiales > Aspergillaceae > Penicillium > Penicillium sclerotigenum. The sequence goes on along the minus strand of CAKMRK010000100.1, from coordinate 71,640 downwards.
CGTTCGTGTGAACAGCCGCCGAACTTCACGGGCCTAGATGCCTCCGGTGACCAATAGTGCACGAATTACACATCGGTAACAGTTCAAGTTTTGCTAAAGTTTCTAGATGCGTATAAGGGTCTAAATTACACACTAATGTGAAGTACCCCTGGCGTAAGGTGGAAATGGGTTTAGCGGTAACTGACACACTCGAGAAAAGCCCCTGAACCGAAAGATGATCGTACTGATTCGAAATTATTTCGTAATGTAGCCATAAATTTTCAACTTAAATATCACTGCTTCGGACTTTGCATAGAACCTGATAGAAGATAGGTAGGCAGGTTATAAGGCTGAGAGCGAAAAAGAGAGAAACGTTTATAAACGCCCAAGGAAAGCACTAAGGAACTAGTGTCACTAGAGAAGTGAGCCTGACACGTGAAAAAAGACCCGTTTTCAACTTGGATATCTCCGCACTCTGCCTCGCATATCCTAGACAAAGGAGCGTCAGCCCCCAACTAAGCAGTTGGATATACCTTGGAGGTCGCCTGCATAAAGCGTGTGATAATGTAAGGAGACCGCGCAGTATTGTGACTTGCGGATCACTCTCATCCAAACAATTGCACAGTCGAAGACCCGGCTCTAGACTGCTTACCGCGCTCTGCGCGCACGTCGAAAAATACGTGTTCACTGTCGATGGGTAGAAGACAGGATGTGAAAATCCAGTAAAAGCTGGAGGAGTCAATTTCAGACCATCCCAATGTATATTAACCCCGAATGAGGGCCGTGCTGAGCAGATCAGTTCGAAAGTCCTCGAATACGACCAATTATATCGCGTGTCTTCGGCTGGCCATCTCGAAGCGTAGCTTTCAATTGGCCTCCCCGGCACCAAACATATTGGCCGCTTGCCCCGCCTCCCGACTACTATTTCTGGGCCCCACGCCCTTTCAGCACAAAGGAAGACCTGAATCTGAGGTCTCACTATGCCTCCCCATGAAGCGGAAGTGCTATCAGCTTTAGAACTTCTCTGCAATACCCCTCCTGAATTACTTGATCTTCATCGAGATTTGGCAATCAAAACATGGAGACTAGTTGGAAGAAATCTCACTACCACTCGGGACCACACGGATAAGGTCACGAACAGCCATGAGACCGAAAGGGCCAATCCGCCTCTAGTCAGGGCTACAGGCCCTCGACAACCATCTTTCCGGGGAGAGTCATCCGCTGGCCCTACAGACGTGATAGATCTGGCGGTCGGAGAAGCTCGTCTATCATCTGGTAACCCTGACAGTCGTCCCGAAATTGCCCCCTCAAGCTTCGAGCACATACGAAAGAGGAAACGCCACGGGATTGAAGATGAATACCCAAGAAAACTACTACAGATGGCGCAACAGCGACTTCCTGAAATTCGGAAATTTTCCAAGCAGAAGGCGTCACTTTCTGGAATTCTACAAAACGAGCAACAGATACAATTTGCGGATAAAAGAGTCGACCATTTAAAGCAAGTTGACGGCAATAAGACACCAAGCAACGAACAAAAGCTCCTGAGGGGTTTGAGCCAGATCTCACTTGCTCAGCAATTCACAAACTGGGAGCTAGAACGAGGCTGGGAGTCAAAGGCCAGTTTGCAGTACGACGCAATTCAGAACAATTCTAAATGCCCTAACAGCCGTGGGAAGATATCCCGCTTCATCCAAAATAATAAGTATCCTGGATCAGATACAAATGTCGTGTCGAAAGGAATCCGAAGGGGAATCACACAAGTGGTGTTTGAAAGGTTATTACACGATGTTTTAAAGGATACGGAACTTGAAAACAATATCCCAGGGATAGTGGCTTTGTTTACCATATTTGACTATTCCTTATTTCAAGGCCTAACAACCTCCAAATTGCCAGCTTTGATCAACCTTTTGGTCGAAGAGCGCAATGAGAAATCCACGATTGCCACCCCGAAATCGGTCATAGCCTCTGCTGGGGAGATTTCGAAATGGTTTCAGGATATGTGTTGCGATTTTGAGTTGATCTGCAAATCGATGAGGGCAAAAGAAACGGATCAGGGAGGCATAAATCAGCAGCAGCCTGATATCGCGGCTCGGCAGCTTGACCTAGATCCCTCTTCGCGCCGTTTTGCCCATCATTCAGAGATCAATGAAAGAGAACCCCAGCCCAGCCACCCTATCCTTACAAATATGGGTTCTCATGAACTTACCTCGTTCGCCACTCTATTCCCAGATGATCTCAATGACCCTCAAGAGCCACCAAACCCGAATCAGTCAGAAGTTGAACCAGCCTTAAATACTTCTCACGATTTGGCGCAGTTCTCTAGATATTCAAACAATCCTATCGGCGATCTGGCCGGACACTCGATTTCATACAGAATTCCACAGGACTTCAATTTGATCCCCACAATCTCAAATGATCTCGCTAATAATACCACGGTCCCTGCGTCATCGCGTCCTGCATTTGAGAAAAACATTCGTGAACCCCCTTCGTCCTTCCAATTTGGCCCAAACAGCATACCCCATGATATTTACTCCTTTTCAACTTTTCTCTCGGGCTAAGACTCAAGTTCTGCATCTTTTAGCCATCGGCATGCTGAGCTCTTTTTCATAACAGAACAAAGAGCAAACGCAATTTGGGTTCGATTATCACTTCTTCATTTGCCTTCATGTATAACCGTTTTCCTTCTCGCAGAAGAGTCCCTGAAATGGTCGGATTGTCGTCTATTATTTGTATCGGAATTATATAAGCATCACCTTTACTGTGGTGGAAACGCGCATGTTTAGGCCCTGGTATTTGTACCAATGAATATCCCTTTTTCGTGTTAGCTAGACATTTCCGAGTTCAGGGAGAGTCATCTACCTTGCCAGGTAGTTCTAGAGCTCGAAGAAAAGATCTTAGTCTCGGTTCCAGTTCTGCCGAATCATGGATTTCGAAGTCGTCCGCCTGTGGTTTGAACGTAACGCCAGAAGCCCATTCTGCGAAATGCTTGCGCTCCATGTCTGCTCTCTCATTTAGGTCATCCTCATGAAGATGTGGCTTCTGTGGAATTGATTGCGACATTATAGTGGTCCACCTCGCATAAATCGCGTGATACCAATTTGGATATTCAGAAATTTCAGCGTTGCCGAAGAGAAGGGGCGGGGTTAAAAGTAATTTGGCGGGGTGAGTCAAAAGGGAAAACCTTCAACCCTTCTGAGTTGGGAGTATACGGCACGTGATTGGGCATTAATGTCGGAGATAACCCATCGAATTCGATGTTGCTATAGCAGCACATCAATATCAAATTCTTATTTTAAATATATTCCACTGCCTTCTTTCTCGCCATGTATGTGCAATATTACTAGAGAAATCTCTACTTGCATCTCACTCGAAAATATCAAATACAAAGAGGAACCGAGCTTTCCTATACTTATATTCCCCAAGAACACACCAAATCACCCTAGGCTATCCTGTTCATTTGGGTCAGCGGATACGGCTGGGATAAGAAGACTGCAGGAATGAATTATTTACAGCATGCTCCTGAGTTTTGGCTCTACGCAGCTAAGTAGTTATGAATCCTTTACCAACAACATTGCATGATAATTATCACGCGCATAACTTGATAGTTCTGTGAGATTCATACCAGCTCGTCAAATTTTAAAAGAGCCAAAAATTATTTTGCAACTTACACCGAGGGTGTTCATTTCATCACAGGAAAATGAAGGATATAAATCCGTCAGGCCCATGTTACTGGACATGGACTCTTTCAAGCGCACAGCACCTTCAAGGTCTATTTTCAGAATCTCCCATACAAGCAAAAGTATGTCCACATCTCCCTAATACTTGACATTAAAGCTTCAGCCCCTATGAACACCTCACCATCGTGGAAACCCATAAGGCAAGAGATCTGGCGTGGTGTATTGAAACCATTATGATCTTCTAATCTCTTTCCCAATTCCACTATGACAGGGCTTTTTGATTGCATAGCCAGATTTTTTCAACGTGCTTATGCTTATTTGAAATATAGATTCGAGAGCACATCTCCTGCAAAGTGCGCGATAACTCGTAATATCAAACAGCAAACCGTAAGTCTAGACCAGACTACCAAATCTATATTATCTGAGATTATTTAGATCTGTTGACTTATAAAACTCTCCTAGATTCTGCATAATGTGTTGGATTATATATTATGTTTACCTATCCTATGGGAAATGGAAAGAGAATGCGGGCAAGCTCCCGTGTTTCGAGAAACCCTACAAGGGGGAGAAGCCGCGAGAACAGGAGCTCCGCCAACCCTGTGGTAAATGTAATCGCTGCAGAAACGGATAGCTATGGCAGACAGTTACAAAACGTATTTTAAGCATCTATATACCGAGTGTCGCGTGACTAAGAATTGATGTTTGAAGCGAAGGATTATTCGCACTGCCATTGAAGAGCATGGTTAAGACTTGAAGGAAATACATGTGATATGGAACAGAATTAAATTGAGAAGACATTGGGTGGGCGATTGAGCGGCCAGCATTTAGCTACGGCAACGAGGATCAACTCATGAAATCTCAAAAGAAGCGAATTGTAGAATCTCAAGTTCCAGGTAAGAATCTACAATAATCATGATAAGGTTAAGCGTTACTGATTTCCATTTAGAAGAGGATGATATATCTAAGCTCACGAGAAGCGAAGCTTGCGCAAAGAGCCCTTGGTATATTTTTACCGTGTGAAGAAAATTAAGAGTTTGACACAGCTCAAACTAAGCCTGATTGAAGATATTTTGTCTACCAGGAAGGCAGAGAAACAGTATGAATATGGGGAGCTCGGTACGACATGCCGTATGTTATTCGCAACAATTAACTAACCTTGATAATAGATTCAAACAGCCTTCTTTGAATGATAATTTTTCCGGAACCTCTGGGTATATTTTCAGTGCATGAAATACTTGTGGGCCCAGTTCCAAAAAAAAGAAACACCAGGTCTTGGATGAGGGATGCTAGTATTGCAGTCAAATTGTGCACTAAGTTAGATATGGTATGAAGACTACTATATTTATCTTTGAAGGCGATTGAAGCCTTGATTTTTCTGCGTCCATCTCTCAGATACTTATGTTTATCAAATTAGGTGAACCGGAAAGAAAGGTATAAATTGTCTCAGTCCCAGATGAATATTCTCGCAGCATTCAACTTCCTCTTTTCCCTTACAAAACAAACTCGCCGAAATGTCCACGTCTCCATTGTCCGTCATTAGTATCCTCAATGTTAGCCAAGACCTATCGGTGCCAACAGCCGATTTGTCTCGTGCCTTCTTCATCTATTGGCAAGAATATTCTGCAACAGGCACACAACTATGAGTCTTACTCCCAGCATAACTAATTTATCTGATAAAAGAATAAGAAGCATTGAGACTACCATTAGAGTGGAGTTTACAAAGCTAAAGGGATTACCACGGGTGTGGTCACTCACTCCCCTAAATCATGCTTTTTCCATCCATCCTATATTCAAGGATCCGCTGCTTATCCAAAATATCCGGGATGATCCGCGTATTGGAGGACTGAAGCTTGCCGTATATGTGTGAGTCATATATTCTTTCTTGTGTTATAGGCTTAACGACTGAAGTGATTTGTTAAGCAATGATCAGGGTACACAAGGAACCCTTTCTTTTCTGTAAGTAAAAATGCTATATTACCACAATCCAAAATCATCTAACATCCCAGGGCGTTCTCTATCAGAATCGCAGCTTCGGAGTACAATCCTGCGCCAGTATCCAGCAATGTATCCCTGCCTCAAGACGTACGGGATATCATCAGATCATTTGTTGTGGATGCCTCGTTGCCCTAGGTACGGACCCTGGTGGTAGTATCAAAGAGTGGGATTGAGAGCTCTCTCTTCTCACAATACAACTTTTTTTGGTTCTATCTTTGGTTCTTACACTCTGTACTGCGTGATGATTGGTTCCTTATTTTATGAAATTTTTTTGTTTTATGGTGGAAAATAGTTCATGGCTATGAATCGATGGACAAAATTCTGAGTAGTGTGGCCTTTGGGTAGTGTTGATATTTCAATAATTTTCCGGGCCGGAGCTAACTATCTGGTTTGGCTGGCCGTGAATTGAAGCCCACAATTGGACAAGTGAAAGAATTATTCCCCCACATAGCTACATACAGTGCTTATAGAACTACTACTATGAATTTTGAGCATATAAATTTTATTTACTTCCCGAGATAACTACAACAAACAAACCGCGATGGATTGTTTCCCTGTCATCTCACTATAAGGCCTACTTCCGAAGTTGGTTGAACCTTTCTTCTTTTAATGCAATCCCTCGCCAATCTGTGGAGACATATCGAGATACTAAGGATAGGTCAAGCTCTTCCAAAATTCGGCGGGTGACCAGTGAGTCGGAATTGCATGTTATATTATACTTACTACAAATAATTGAAAGCAAGAGCACGTCGATCAATAGGCTCCGAGGATGTAAGCGGGAGACGATAGCATGGGGGCTGATCACTGGTAAAAGCCACCGACGGACCGAATGGCCTCGATGCTTTAAACGAGTAATAACGCTAGTCAGGAACTGCATACTGTAGGGTGTGTATTCCGAGCTATACCATTTTGGGATGACGTGATATTTTGATCTAAGAAGCGTTATTAGCGGACTCCATCTGGTCCTTATAGTTTGTATAATAAGCCTCTTATAGCCTAGTAAAAGTATAGTCTGTCTAATACGCAATTTCTCGGCCAGTAGAGACCAGATTAGAAGGCCCTAATGGCACCGCTTAAAGTTAGTATATACCCGCTCTTACCTTCTTGCTTGTTACTAACTTCTATCTTGTAGACCATGCGTATTCAAGCTTCCTTTGACTGCGAAATTTGTGACCAGTCTCTCGATAGATGCCATGTCTTCAATCATATTAACTTGGATACTCCGCCGGGGGATGATGGCATGGTTATCATTACCATACCTCTTGGTAATGGCTAGTTTGATCTGGCGGTCGATGAAGGTATTGTCTAACGAGTCAGGTATAATTATACCGATCTAAGTAATATACGATTATTGAGCTCCGATCCACTTTTCGCTGCAGAATACGGTCGTTCCTATCCTTAGACTGCGTTCTAGGCTTTGTAGCGAATGATATACCAATACTTTAAAGCTTGGAGTAAAGTATGTAATTCAATTGACTAACGCTGCACCGATTGGTTTTTGGCCGAATGGAGTCGCCTTAACGCACTCTCAAAGCATTATCAAACACAGATCGAATCCCTGGAATAGACCAGCAAATGTTTGTTAATCCATATGATGCTAGCACATTCGAGGCTAACCACATATCTTGCCAGTATATTGGTTTGGTCGATCGATGACATACGATCGCACGCGACATTCTACACCTACCAGGCTAGTAGATCAATTTGCGTCGACAGCCCAATCCTCCGCTTGTCTCCTTGACTCTCTCACATAAAGGCTGAGATGTCACCTTTGGACTAGGAAATTGAAGACCATGATTTGGGAGTTTTGGATTTATTGTGCGTTCCTTATGGTATGAGTTGCGCGTTTTGATGGAAACTTATCGGGGTTATCCGATGATTTGGGATTCTATTCTTGTTTTCCGACAGAATTAAATCCAAGCTATCTTCTTGGCAAGTTAAATCCCGAAGTACCTGATACGCTCTGCTCGGTTAGAATAATACCTTTAGGGATGTGGGTAGGACATCCTAACACGGCCAAAGTGATAGAGTGGTTAGTAGCAGCAATGCCATGATAATTATTAAAATTGATAGTCACCCTGGGAAAGGGGATTCGCCTCAGCTCTATATTGGCCAATAATATTATTTACCTTGGGTTGTACAAAACACCTTTGACCTTTTAGTGAAGTGTCGATATTCCGATGACTGGACTTTGGGGACTGTTGATCCCATATGTACTTCATGAACATGACTCGATAGCTACGCTATGGCTCTTTCGGCAGTTCTGATATCCCAATTATTGTCTCTATCAGAGCCAACTATATTATCAGTGACAGGGAATAAGAACAAAACATGAATTTAATAATGATATATGGCTGGCTGCGAATTGTGGCCCACAATTGGATAACAGTGCCATGTAGCTACATAGGGTGCTTCTAAAAATATTATTATAGCTCCAGAGCATATAAATATAATGAAGTTGGCCTACTAATTTGATTTTATTCATTTCCAGACTATTCAGCCCAAACAAACCCCGATGGAGTGTTTCCCTTCATTACGCGGCCTAATTCCGAATTGGATTGATTCTTTCTTCTTCTCTGAAAACAATCCCTCGTCAATCTGGGGAGGCGAAGAGAACCGTAAGCCGAATGAAGGACTATTCTAAGAAACTCATTACTCACTTCAAGACACAGAGGACGACGAATCATCTCTATGCTCAGACAGCGTAGTCGAGCTTCCAAATATCGTCAACTATCTACAGACGCCTGGGCCTATGGCAGAAGCCATACCGCACAACAACAAAGAGGATACACAGTCATCTCCAGACTCAGAGAGTATTCTTGAGAGAATCGAGAGATTACCAAGAGAGCTTATCGACCATATCATCGAGGCAGGTATCTTTTCCGAGCCGCTCGGATCACATGATGCCTTACATACACTTCAAGCCTTTTGCCAAGAGGAGAAGAACTCTCTCTTTGAAGCCAGGATTCATACTGTGCTTAGGGGCTTCTCGATTCGAAAAAGAATCGAGTCTAGTTGGGAACTTTGCCCTGATTTTGACCATACGAAGACCTGCCTACATCCTTTTGACAAAGCCGCTCCATATGATCTAGCTTCAAGAACGATTGTCTCTTGTGCTCAGTGCTTTACATTCCTACTTGATCACCAAGCAATTCGTTCCTCCTCCTTTTGTCGGAATGGGCAAACATTCTATCTGATTGCAGTTCAATCGAAGAAATCAAATCTGGTAGGGCAGATAATATCTGCGATAGAGCCCCGGGATATCCTCAAGCCTATCTCGGTATATGGACATGACTCGATATTTCAATTTGCTACCCGGGATGGCCGATTATTTCAGGGTTGCTGGGAACGGCTTCGGCTAATACCTGGAATCAGTCTATCTCTTGGCACAAGAGAAATAAAGAATCTGTGCCACTTTGCCAATGAGGACCTGGCAAATGAGCTGCTGCATCGAGGTGTGGATCTTGGAAGCCCTAACCCAAACAACGGACGTCCGTTCTGGCATCAGGTTTTACATCAAGAGAATCCTGAATCAATGTTGCGCTGGCTTTGGAGTCGTGAGCTAGACGCTCCAAACGATCTCTTGACTTATACCGCGAGACACCAATGCGTGGCCGGCGCTAGGTGGATCTTGAAACACACCAACAGCTACGACGACTGGCGCCAAGCTATATCTGTAGCTGCCGATATACTAGAGAGTGCTGAAATCTTCGGACTTCTTTTACAACACCCGCCTTTGAAATACGGAAGGGACGGCATAGAAAGCACGCTCTTTATTGAACTTTTGAGTATGATTGTGGGCAGAGCGTGCGCCAAGATTCGTTGGTACGAAAGCTCTAATACAGATATCTGTTGTTTGCAGAGAAATAAGATATTGTTGGAAAAGGTTGCTGTTCAGAAGATACGAATTATTCATGAGTTGGATATGACTGTTAGAGTGGTTGGCATTGAGGATCAAGCGATGCAAACAGGCCTGTATTTGGTGACAGAAGCTCTAAAGGCTTTTAAATAATAGGGAAGCATTGGTATTTGTACTATTCTTTGCTGGTTCCCAATGAAGCAGCTTGTCTCTAACTAGATCTATTTGCTGTGATATGAACAAACTCCCCTTCAGTAAGCAGCTGTAGGCTCTCAGAGTTAGGACCGATGTTGAAAGTTCCGTTAAGGCGCAGCCACCCGTTATCCTATCAAAAAGCCAAGCTAACACAGACGAAAAGAACACTTGCTGCGTAAATATAGATGTATGAACCGTTCTAAAACCCAGCTTATTATTCTTCCGCCAATTCCATCAGGTAACCTAGGAAGTTTGAGAACGCAGTTGCGCGACTGCTAGCTCTGCCATGTGCTCTTCCGAATTATTGCGTGTATTGATCGTATTGTAAGCCGGAGTCAAAGCACTGTGTCTCTTGAATCGTCTAGTTAGCATGTCTTAACATGATAGGATGATTCCGAACACATACCCGAGTAATCATTTTGATATTTGTATTAGTTAAGTTCAAAATTCGTTTCAATTGGGCGTGGTCAACCGTGGATTTGTAGAGATAAATCAGGACCGCATCCCGATTCCATCCCTCCTCTTTCAACCAAAGCTGAGGGTTTTGGGCTCGGAGCTCAGCTAGCTTATTGCGCACGGCTGATACTGTCCGTGTGTATGGCAGCAACATGTTTGGGAGGAGGAGTCCTCGAATCTCCGCTCGTCGATCAGTCAAAATCTCCGCGATCGCTTTGTGCTTATAACCCCACATTGCAAATACAAGAAGCACTGCTGTTTTTCTCGGCCGCCCGGTTTGTTCCCCTTCACATATAGGACAACCCTCCCGGGAGGAGTCTATATGATGATCTAAAGACCCGAAACTCCACTCGAGTCCTTATTGTTCGGTAAACCATTTGATATTATTTGGAAAGGCACTAAGATCGTGTTGCCCACCACTAAATCGAAGTGATAGCGTGACCGTTTCTTTAAGGTCGCGGACAATGAATCGCACTGGTCGGAAATATCGATCGCAATATTAGCAAATATCATTCTCAGTTAGTTGAAGACCCAAGTTGATAGAATCCTTAAAAAACTCTTTCGGCGTGGAATCTATTATATCCAGGCACCGAATAACACCTCGGGCTAGGGCACGGCAGCGGATTGAGCCGGTACATTGTAGTAGACCTGAAAAGTATTTCGGCGTAGTATCTAAGCGGAAGAAAAAAGACGTAGCTAGTAATGATATAGCTGTATCTCTTTGTGTTCGACCGCTTGATGTGTTAGCACGGACAAGACTTGAAAGCCTATCCATATATTCGGTGTTGTCCAATCTAGGTAGTCCACCAGGAATCGATAAATTAAAGCGAAAAGAATGGGCCAGAGCTCTTTCGTCTAAAACACCTAAGAACTCTTTCCAGTTGTTCTGGCCATCGAAGGATGAAGAAACCGACCGATAGACTCGTGGAAGCCATCCATCGAGAAACACATTGCGAAATTTAGAGGCTATTGGAGAGTGGCTACCAGTATCAGATCCTATTCCGAGCGAAATGAAGATATCAGGACTAGGGCAATTTGGCCATAGATGCTTTGCCTCAGACAAAGCTAAGTTGATAGGATTGTTATGTCTTCTCATTCCGCCGTCTTGGAAGCTCTACCCGTCAATATCAATGGTAGGGAACAGACTATGGCGTGTTAGCCTTAAATTGATACTGGATATAGATTCACCTACCAGGGGGCGGCAGCTGTGGCACGAGCACTAGAGTTTGATGGTTGTATTAGTCGAAAGCTTCACCATAGTAGATTAGAAGATCCACTCACACTTACCAGATGAATGGCTCACTTTTATTATCAGGCCGAAGCCTACCATACGCTATAAAGACGTCAGGGTGATTTTAGATCATGAGAAGGAGGAAACAAAACCTGATTGCGCCCTATGGGGTGCTGCACCGTTATAGTTTGTGAATATGAATGGTGCGCCGACATTGATCTCACTCGCAGACATAGCAACCTTCCCAGACGAAAGGCAGCCCTGTGGTGTGTCAAACATCCGTCTGGTCATGCTATAATGGTCCTGTAGAGCGTTTTCGAGAGCTGTGATATCATAGAGGCTATCGGATGCACGAAGGAGGCGCTTCTTTATTGCAGGTGAAAACACCTTCTTAGCCAGATCTTGAAAGAGTTCTTTATAAGATGTACTATTCATGCGAAGCATAAATATGGATAGTGCTAATAGGCCACCAGAGCTGCAACCCACTATAAGGTCAATCATATCACAAAGTGGGATATCTCCTAAGATTCCTTGTAAGATCTCAAGATTTTCGAGGGGAATGATACCGCGTGGTCCTCCGCTATCAATACTCAAAACCCGGGCAGCGCATGTGGGTGGCTTTATACGAACCGTTAGAGGCTTTTTAGCCCCACAAAGTATATATCCTAGAATAATATACTCTTCCTCCGCCGAGATAGAAACCACTCCAAATATCTTAACACAGATATCATAGATAGAGTGGCCGCATGGGAGCACATACTCTAGGCTCCGCCTAATATAGATAAGACATATCTTATTACTTTATAACCACCCCTAGTATTTGTTTTGATGTTTCAGATTACTCTTATGAATCTTTATAGACCAGGGATAATCAATCGTTATATACTCGAATAGGATCTAAAGACTATCTCTAATTCTATCATATTAGATCTTTACGAGCTTATCCGTACTATAAATATTTCGATATACTAGGTAGTAGATGTCATAATAGAGCTTTTCAAATATCACCTTAGGTGGGAATACTATCTCTATATTAGTTATAAACTTGATAAACTCGATAAAGGGGACACAGACAATGCATCCCGGGGGGATATGCATCCATCAGAATAGCGGAGGCCATATGAGATGCCATGCCACTATAGGGTAAGGTTAACTTTCCACTCAGTTTGAGGAAGTTGGTAATATGAGAACTGAAAGCCCCATCGAGGGGATTTTGTTATCTAGTAGCAGTGATGAAATCAAATTGATCAAAAGGAGATAGACATATATGTTGAGTAGCTAGCTTGAATAATTCACTCAGGTGATTTGCTAAGAAGATCACTTTGTCTCTCATACGATCAAGTCGTGTACTTTGAAGCTACTTTGAAATTTCTGCACTAAGTGTTAAGAATCGAGCTTTAGCGGAAAGTTCTTCTGGGGGCAGACGACAAAAGCGGATATCAGAAAATACTTCAAGAAAATCCGGGTGCGTAGTGTGGAATCCGAAAAAAAAGTCAGTCTCATCAAGTATATCATGAGTCACACTTTGGGTCGTGTTACTGATCACAATAATAACCCTTGGTCGGATAGAGCGTGGAAGCGAAGATGCCGATCCGATACGGACCCATATAGATAACATATTGCGGACCGATTCCAAACCTCTAACATCGTCTGCAAAGATACAAATCATATCCACAAACATGAACAGTAACCGACCTAGGATAGCATCATATAACGAGCAGTCCTATGGTAGTTCACCTATCGATAAGACATCATCTTGATGGCACCCTCTAGCCCCGGCTATCATTGGCTATGGGTCTTGTAATGTTGGGTCACAATTAGCGAATAGTCGAGGATACAAAGAGTTGAGTGTGCGATTATCACTCCGGATGTTCATGGCATGCTTCCGCCTTAGACCTTTGTAATTGGTGTAACATAGAGTCCGTAGGGCTTTTTCTTTGAGATGACGACCCAGAAGAAAGGTGATTTAGGGCAATTGCTCCGAGGGATTTGGTAAGCCATTCAAAATTTGGGGAAGTCTCCAGCCGTGGCTTAGTAGAGGCCCTGCCTCGCCTTGCCAAAGCTCGAGCCATGCGGCATGATCGCATCTCGCCATGATAGAAAGAAATTGTGAGACAGAAGATAAAGTGGAAGATTCTCAAGGCAAAAGCCTGAGAATTTATTTGTTTGCCTACCACGACTTTGTCTTATGCCACGACTTTTCAGAACCAATTCCAATCACTCAGTTACATACCTAGTTAAATACATACTTAGTTAAAGAGACACGTAACTAGTTAGCTAGTTACTTACTAGTCACCTAGAACTTTGTAATGAAAAATGCTTGGTGCTAACTAACTAGTAGTTAGGCAACTGGAATCACAGATGCAATACAATCTTGGCCACAACAAAATACCTCCGGACATATAATATCTCCCTAGAACTTGATCACATTTAAATCATGGAACAGGAGGAGCTGGATCCTGCATATTTTGATTAAAGGCCATATAGAAACAAGCGCGGCGGGGAAACTCACCTCGGGAGCACACGTCGTGCTTGGATGGGGAATTTCCGGTTCCATCTGTAGTGATAAAGGACTGGTATGTCAGCAAATGTCCACTCCACGAAAAGATTTGACCCGCAATAGTGGAAGGTTACATGAACTGAATTGATTTCTTCCACTTCTTTTGCAGTCCATCGGATGACCTTTGTCGCTCCAAAGGAAGATAAGAATTAAACATGAAAGTCAATTGCTCCCAGGTGTGATGTGGGAATTGAGCCCGTAGTGTGAACAAGAGGCTTGCCTCAGAAGGTGACCATCGAGGTGAATTCGTTTTGACTCAGGGCGAAACTAGTTGAAATCCGTCATTTGAGGCAAAATGTCCTGATAATAAACCCCTAGACTTATCGTGGGTCTTTACGCTAAAGACAACACCGGCAAAGTACCAATAGGCTTTAGCGCCACTAAAATGGTACCTAGATACAAGACAAGGTTCGTTTCGAGGAGATCGCCGATCTATCACGGATTAAATCGGTGGCGTAGAACAGTTACATATCATTGCAGCCTATGAGGAAGAAGCGAACGCCACGCGGTAACTTTGTTTTGAGTTTAGCGCCATTTTAATCTAATTTAACGAGATGGATCGGGCTCAGTGGCGGCGACACTAACAGCGAAAACAGAAAAGTACCAAAAGTCCTTACAAGAAAGGCGCATCTGTGTGACGTGATAAAGATCCCGTTAACTACCTAACCCCTTCGAGATAGATAGAAAATGTGCATGCATCGTACCGCCGTCATGTGATAAGTTACTATTTACCCATACCTACAGCTTGCTACCCACCAATTCAAATGGGAAATCTGACCGTCTAAGTCAAAACAATGAGTGGCTACTCCTGGACCGAAGAAGAAAAAGCTCTTGTTATCTGGTTTGCATCTATAGGACTCACCCACGCAAATATCTCTACGCTCCTTCACCACCGCAATTTCAACCGATCTTTGACGGCTATTCGGAACAAAATCGCGGAAGTCCGCAGGCAATACCAACTTGGGGATGCTTCAAACAAGCTTAATATCTGGGTGGTCGACAACTGGATTAGGCAATTGTCTTTAAATTGTGATCCCACTCACTTACTCATGCCGACACTACTCGACCAGCAAATTATCTTTAAGGCATGAACGAATCAGTATTAATTGAAAGCTATGAGCTAATTCTAAGATAGTACACTGGGATTGACGCCATTTCCGTCCATAGTCTTCGTTATGGTCCTACGCAATCTTTCCATTTCCACCACCAAGACAACATTTCAACCACGTGTCATGAGAATATCAAGATATAGGCTCATAACTTGAAGATTGGTGGCTGAGAAACTTTCATAACTCGGCTAGGGCGAAACTTTGCCTTTACGGCCTCCTTTTTCTGCTGCGTGACACCAAAGCTTTTGGGAGTCCAAAGTTCTGGCCTGGGCCAGTGGTTGATCTGTCTATAATGAATAAATTGATTTGCAGAGAGACAGGTATTACATACCATATTTTGAACGTTCGGAATCCAGTTTTTCTCGGGATGTGAGTCGTATGTGGCATAATGAACTTGTGATTGTTTTGTGCTCATGACCAAAACATAAACACGGCGATCACAGCCAGTGTCTAGCCCATCAACAAAAATATCATTTGCTTTCTTGAATGAGGCCTTCTTGGCTCGATACCAGCGCATGCGGTCTGCTTTCCTTCGCTTTTGGGGATCTGGCTGTGCACCGCGCTTTTGCCTGTTCTCTCTCCAAACTGTTGAGACTTTAGATACGTTCGGCATTTCAAGGGCTATGAACTGTATGTGTAGAATGTACGTGAAGTAAGGGGTGTAATTCACTGTCTTTATATATCCCAACACACTTCGATGGAACAAAGGTGAAACGAAAATGCTATTTTTGTCGTCAGCGTAACGACCATACCTCCAACGGTGTAACGAGCATATTACCAACGGCGCATCCATCATATCGAGAAAGACGCGACGATCATATAGGCAGCGGCGCGACGATCATGAGTCTCTCTGTAGGGCTATCACATCCCCGGTTATCCATAGAAGCGTGGCGGCAAAATCGTGGTGCTTGAGGTATATATAAGGTGTCATAGTCAGATAAAACTTTGAAAATTTCCTTTTTAAACAAACCACATCAAAAATGGAAGAGATTGGGCCATTCCAGATATGCCAATGGGTTCAGCCTAATGTAGTGGGAATCGGTAGGCTTATACATTCCCAAGAGCGCTTACAATACTGGAATGCTAATACATAGAAGGTCATCATAAAGAAACCTTTGAAGAGGTCCTAGTAAAGACCGAAAATACTAGCTTGTATCTTGATCAAGAAGCAGCCATTTTGCAGACCCTCTCTGGGGGTATTGGATTTCCGACATTATATTGGTTTGGAAAATCTTCTAACCTAAAGACTATCATTACCGATGCGCGTGGGCCTTCTTTAGAAGACGTCTTTGAAAGATCCAATCGATTTTTCCCTATGCAGCTGGTGCTGGAGATAGCGAGCCAGCTAATATTTCGCCTGGAATGGATGCACTCGCACAAAATCTCGCATGGCCGGTTAACTCTAGTTTCGTTTGCTATAGGAGCCTCGACATGGCAAAACCCGCAAATAATCCTTGGGGATTTCGGGAATATTGAAGAGGCTGGAAATTCAATAAGGAAAGACCTCGAAGCAGTGGCCGATATACTTGTCTATCTTGCCGCCGGATTCCCGTCGTGGGAGGAATTTCAGACGAGAAAGCCACCCTTGGCTGAAATTCCACCGCCTCTGAGAGGATTCACATCAATGATCTCTGGTAGAGAGATTAGCCCAGCCGACTATGCAATACCTCGAAGATACCTCTACACTGCACGCCGAAGCCTCCTCGGACGGACAATTCTAGGTGGGCTAGGTGCTCCCTATGACAAAAATTACTGTTTGAAGTACCTTGCTAGTAGAGATACTAGTGACCTATTTGAAACTTTAGGGTCGAAGATCTCTGCTGTTGGAAATGCTTTAGGCGAGATAACATGGGGAAAAGAGCATGCAAAATTCCTTTTGGGATCGCTGAATGAGATAATGAGCATTTATTTCGTTCTTTTGATGCGAGATAAACCGTCCCCTAAGCGAAGCCGCTACCATATGGGCGCATTTCATCTTCCAAACAGGCTATGGAGAGATCTTCGCTGGTACTTGTGCATGGCCAAGCGTGGTTCCTTCCCACTAGAAAGGCTTATCACCGCCACAATTTACAAGTATATCGGTGTTCTAGTCGAGGTGATTCCAAGCTATAATAGACACTGGACAAGGATGCTATCAGATACGGCCCAAGCACAAATGAATATCGACAAGGACTGTTTTTATCTATGGAAGGATGCATGGATTTACTGGAAGCAGTGTGCCAACTTTCTGAATAGACACTGAGTATTTTGCAATTACAATCGAATGCTTTACAGAGGCGCCTTTTATACTAGCTGTCATAAAAACCAGGTACAATTAAGGAAGGAGCAAAACGAGGACATGCTTCCCGGGTCATTTACTAAATAAGTGCTTAGAGAATTAGAACGAGTACAGATGATACATACATACTTGTCTATCTTAAGGACTCCACTATGGCTGTATTGGTGTGGTAAAATGCGAAGATATATAGTAAAAGCTAGGAGAGTATGTGGCTGGAAGCTGAGTTGTGCCTCGAAGCCACCTAGGCAGAATAACGGGTGTAACATCATGATAGGCGTGCCACGCATCCGTAGCGCTTGGCAGGGAAAGGAAAAATTCTCATTGTGCGCGGGTGCATACAAAAAAACCGTGGTCTTTGCAAAGTTATAAATTGCCCACAAGTCCACCTTCGTTGGGTATTATCTCGGGTCGTATGAAATGGATGCATTTCTGATTTATATCTATATCGCCGCTGGTTTGGCAGTTTTACTTCTCCTTCAAAAATATTTGGGGCAAGTTATCAAATTTATATTCAATCCACGTCTGTTTTACTTGCTCTTTAGACACATTGTTCTACCTTATGTTTTGCGACGACGACACCTATGGGGCCCAATAACCAGGCTCCAAGCTTTGCTTCATATCACCCATTTTGGAGGAACGCTAGCATGTAACATTGTAGGAATTTCTGGTCTGACGGCTGCGCTGTCTCGCTTAGGATCCCTTGTAGTGCTGCATTTTATTCCTCTGGCGTTGGTTCCTAAGTTCAGCATTGCTGCTAATTTGATTGGAATTTCTCTGTCCACATATCGTCGCCTTCATTCCGCCTTGGGATATATGGCTTTCCTTCAGGGGATCATCCACATGACTCTCGCATTACAGGCGATGAGGTTCGACTTGAATGACAAACTTTAGAAATATGGATTCATGGTCAGTTTCAGTCTTCAACCTAATGGGATAGAGCTAAATGTCCACTACCCAGGCCGCCGTTGCACTTGGAATTTTGATACTAGTTACTCTACCGTGGATGCGTCAATGGGCGTATGAGATATCGATCAAGACACATTCCCTCCTTGGTCTTGCTGCGATAATTCTGACTTGGATTCACCTAAAGCATAGATATTCCTTCGACGGTATCTGCTTAATAGTCTCTATTGGAGTTTATATCCTGGCCACCTGCATCAATTTTACCCGTCAGATTTTCCGCAATTTTGTGATCAACAAGCCGTTGGCTATAGCAGAGGTCACGAAGACGACAGATGCTGTTATACTTGACATCAAGCCAGCACGCCCCTAGAAAGTCGTTGCAGGTCAATATGTGTATCTAAGAGCCCCAGGAGCTCGCTTTTTGTCACTTGCCGAATCGCACCCGTTCAACATTTGCTAGTGGGAAAAAGCGCATGATAGAAGTGCTTTGAGCATATCAATACTTGCAAAAGTCGAATCAGGATTTACTAGAAACTTATTTGGGAACCCGAACAGCCGTTATAAGGTTTTACTTGATGGCCCATATGGCGAGCCAAAGAACCTTGAATCATTTGACAACGTGGTCCTAATTGCCACTGGAATTGGAATAACAGCCCTTTTACCTTATGCCAAGGAGTTTATTGAGGGACACCCTAAGAAATCTAGCAGGGTGTCCCTAATCTGGGAACTTGATCAAGAGTGTAAGTCATATGTGATATCGCATTGATTTCTACTTTCTATTCCCACAAAGCTGAATGAGCATAGATCACGAGGACTGGATTTACAATTGGATGGACCAGCTGCTCGAGGAAGACAAAAAGAACTTGGTAGGCGAGACTCTATTATTGATGTCAGACAAATTAATAAGAAGGGATATAGCGTCTCAGTTACTCACTTTACATGCTAAACAAGTCCACAGTGGCTCAGGATGGCGAGAAGCTAAATATAGGACGGCGGGGTGCCACATTCTATGGGAAAGCAGACCTTCAGGGAATTCTCAAGAAGGAAGCAGAGATCTGCTCAGGAAAGATCTTGATAGCAAGTGAGCCTTGCCTTGCCCTTTAATGACTGCTTTATAGCTGACCTTTCTCAGCGTCTGCACACCCAAAAATCCGAGACCAAGTGAGAAGCATGTACTTGAGTCTTCCGGAACGCTTCCACTATTTTGAAAGTGAGTTTCAACCAAATGAAGGTGTTGGTGGATTTTGGACACCAAAGAGGGAGGGTCACCACGTTGGAGTTGTGTGATCGAGAAATCGGCATTCAATACTGGCCACTATTTTGCTGGGTATTCTTGGTTCGGACAATGCTGTTAATCTATTGATATAATAGTTCTATCCAGATTTTGTGATTCAACTCATCAGAAATTAGTATCACAGTATACCGACCGTGATACCATATACCAAAAGGAATGGCATATCAACTATAAGCCATCGGTGAATCATCGGATGGGATATAATCGCATTATTTGAGCAGCGTTTTACGATGAAGCCCGACGTTATAATAGCATAAGACTGGGGTGTAGCGTGCATAAGCTGCCACAAAGGGTAGACAGTGTATGGTCATATCAAGTAGGAAAATAAGCCCCACTTCAATTGGAATCATGGTTCTTTGGCCACATCAAGCAAAAACGAATTAGGGCCCTAATAGAGACGCAGTACAGGAGTTGATCGTTTGACCTCCAACTGCACATCACACAGCGACTGGTGCTCAGTCTGCACGCAAAGAACAAGGCTGTGCTTGCATAGAAGGCTGTATTATTCTAGGCCTCTATGATCATTGATTGGAAGCGGATCCTTGACAGCCTCGCCTCTCTTGGATGATATTGGGTCGGCACTCAGCGGATTGATGTCTGCCTTGCTCTCTCCTACGAGCAGGGCAGATACAGTAATATAAAAAGGGATTTCGCCCATATGCTTCGTCAATCATCGAAACTTCAATTTTATTATTCTTATTGTTATCTTCCTCATAGTCACAATGTCTTATCGATTGAACATCACGCCGGAAAGCTAAGGTATGACAACGAAATTTCTACAAATGACTTTGACTTTTGTAACTTATAAATTTTAGCACATTGTTTATATACAGAATGTGTGATCTGCAACTCAAATCGCCAGGAATATTGCTGTAGCTATCTTGCGGGTGCCACCCGGAGCCACTGTGAGGGCCGCGTCCTTGACAATGGTGAATGGCATGGAAGCGACAACATGCAATCACCTGCCTTTCCCTTGGACTTGATTCCCAATTCTATCATAGCACATAATGAAACCTACGGTTATCATAGAGGCTATAGCAGCGACGCTGTTCTATCTAGGCTTCAGGATGGCCTTTCGGAAAACCGCTTTGATCTCCCTAATTCGGCTCCTCCGTGCACCCAAGGGGTCCAATTTCTTGATAAGGGCCACCTCAATTACACTCATGACACCCAGAGTATAAGAGCATCGAAGCTCTGTACTCCTTTTACCGCTGGCCAAAATGCAATGGATCTGAATCAGACTGGCTCGGGACATCAGGTATTGGGGGAATTGTTTGTAAGCTATCCCTGCCCAGAGGAAGAAATTCTGGATATTACCGACGTGTTCGATTTGGAAGCCTACTATTACGAGGAGAAAACCGGATCACTTCGAAGGTCTCACGCCGGTAAGCTGAATGACGCTATAGTCCTATCAGAGGCTTTTATTAACTGTTCTTAGAAAGTAGACACGCTTGGTCAAAAGATGAAACCCTCACTTCGGAACAAACTTCTAAAGTCAATCCAACAACACTTCGACGATCACAGCGTTTGATGGAAAAGTCAAGGGCAACTTAACGGCATTTCTGATTCGGATCCTTTGTTATATGTTATTCTATTGTTATTTGCGTGACTACTTGAATACTTGCTGTATTAAGAAATGTTATACCATGATCAACCAAAAATAGTCCGGACCACGACTTTCCCATGTGAGCCGCGCGGCTAAGCATCAAAATCGTGGCTTTTCCCGCTTTTCCCTATGCCGCTGCTGTTAGATGAGCATATATATATCTGCCATGCCAACACTTCAAATTTCGATTTCCCCAGTCAAATCACTATGTTCACTATTACATCACTTATTGCTCGGAAGCTCGGTCTGGTGGCAATCCATATCACTACGGTTCGTCACAAGTCTGGCTCGCTTTATGTGACTGAGTCCCAATTCTCCCCCGGCTCACTCCGTGTAATCGAATCTCAATCCCCTCCTAACGCCATTGTTGATGTATGTATGATAGTTCCCCGCCCACCTATCCAAACAAAAGCCCACCCTCTGGAGAACGAACCATAATCAAATTATTAACGAAAAACATAATAGGTTGGTGTGCATATTTCCATTCCACACCTTCATGCAAACAATCTTAGTCATAGTGCGGATGACAAAGCACAGATGCTTGACTGACTGACTCACGAGGCTGAGTTCGAAAATCCAATGTGTTCGAACCCTTTTTGAGTTTTCTTTTTATCAGCTTTCCTAGGTAAACCATTCATTGAATCAATCACTTCAATATCGTCTGATCGATTTTGAAGTGTTGCGCGTTAAGCTGTGGATCTTTCCAATATATAGTTGTCTCACCGGAGGAAAGTTTACATCTAGATATCTATCAAAGTAAATTAATCGTTCGCTCAATCTTTACATCATGAAAGACGCCTTGCGCAGGGGGCCCGTAGAATCTGCCTTGAGATAGTACATATAGGGCGGTCTTCCTACTTTGTTATCGACGACGCTTTATCGCAAATTTCCGCTTGTGCGGGTGACTGTTAGTTATCTCTTAATATCTAAAAGTCAAGAGCATAAGAACTATACCGGAGAAAAAAGTCTCACTGCTGGCGGAAACCTTATTGAAAAATCGTGGCTGACCACGATTTCTATGTTCTTGGCGTAATACTTCTTATAATAGACTTTGCCTATTTTCCAAATTCAATTTTTTTCATTATTCTACAAATGTCTGAAGGATATTCAAATCAAATACTGGCCGGTTTCCATCAGGATCAGATCCGGAAAGCGGATAAAAAAGCCAAAGCAGTCGAAGGTAAGATGTCTTCACTATTCAGGCTGCCCTGAGTTCGTCTAGCACAAGTGTTGATGGTACTTCCAAAAACATAACAGGACGCCTACGGAGACTTGAAAGGCCAAAACTATATCAATATCATCTTGAAGCACACCATGAAGCGACTAAATATCTATGTACCATATATCTCACCTTGGTTGAAAACCCATTTGTCGGCTTTTACAACCCTATCATACAAGATCACATTCCACCTAAAACAGCAAGAGACGCGATCAGCAAGCTTGACAAGATGAATATCCGTTTAATGCGCAGAAACATTGCCAATGATCTATCCCTTGGCGTCGGTCAAATCCAGTGGCAGCACTTTGTTGAATTGTGGAGAACAGCTCTTCTCGTGTGTAATAACACTCGCCAGTCCGGAGAGCCAGAACTAGAACTACTCATGCTCGCGCTCTCGGATATGTGCAAAAATTACGACTATCCAGGCACATGGGCTAGTCTGCCACCTAGCGGACCAGCAAAAAACTATGCAAATAAGAAGATCAAGATGGAGTAGAGACTTGGTTAGCTTCTATAGTAATCGTTTCTCCTTTTCTTGCAGTGTTACTAGCCTCAGTATAAAAGAGATATTACCTTGAGATCTTCATGCTATACCGCCCGAAGTAATCCAGTCTCTCATAATATAATACGGTAACTCTTGGGCATGCTCGAAATATTGCCCAAGAACTAGACAAGACAGTTATAGACTCAAAGAAAATGATTTACTATGCACATTCAATTCACTGTATGCATCCATCATTATTTCCTCTCTCCCCACATTTTTATCTGCCTTTTCCTATCAAAAACTGAGATTCTTCGGACACATTGTGATACAAATCAGCGGGATGCTACCGTTCTTAGATCTTGAACACAGGCCTAATAGGAAATCTCTGTTATAAATAAACAGCTGCGTTTGGAAGTGCTATGGTCAAAGATATATCTGTAATAAGACCACTTTGGTAGTATAGAAATTAGTCGAGAAAGTGTTCAATACCCCAGGAGCCCATACACATATCAGATCAATATTTCCACGTAGAAAAAATGGAATCAAGATGGACAAAGCAGTATTTTTCTGACAAACAACAGCATGGAAACAGGTTGGGCACACGAAGGACTTAGGATCAGGAATTAGCAGCTTAAGTAGGGCCTCTCTGTCCCTATTTCTCCTATTTTCTTCTCCAGTTCTTCAATATTTACGATATTGAATACAAGCTTCATGTCATCTTATACCTAATCTCTCTATTAATAGAAAGTGGTGGGGTTGTGGGTCTACTGCGGTGGCGAAAGATAAGTGGGGCAAAACCACGATTTTTGAACCTCCAAGGTCCACGGGTTGGGTGGTTATAAATCCTGCTATTTCCCGGATCCCCAAAGAGTCCAAGATGGCTTCTAAAGAGAAAGATACCGACCATAACCGGCCACAGAATCGGGTATCTATTTTTCCGAGGTCCAAAAATGCCGAACCTCGTTTCAAGAGGCCATTAGGTGATCTTGAACATGTCGTCCAAGGTACCAAAGAAAGTGCTCAAAAACTCCAGAAGCAACGACAGGGCACTTTTACTACTTTACCTAAGATTGCTTGCAATCCGTGGGGCCGGTATCAAAAAACCTTCAAAATCAACCAGGCAGGGGCTGGTTGGGTTATTCACACAAATGACGCCACTTTTATAGAGGGGGTCATTAAAGAAGTAAGGACTACGAAAAGCGAGTTATCTAGGATCATAACAAGCCACCATAAGAATTTTGTTAATCTTCGAGAGGCAATCTATTACGAGGGGGCTATATTTCTTATCTATGAGATTATGGATGTTTCCCTGGCTCAAGTTTTCAGCTCACCGCTTGGCCGTCTTCAGCTTTTTGAAGTAGCAGCCTTTTCGCGTGAGCTGCTAACAGGTATTGAGTATATGCACACGACTCTAAAGATCACTCACGGAGCCCTTTCATCAAACTCGGTTCTTCTATCGGTAACGGGCGCAGTCAAGATAGGTAAGTATGTGATAAAAGCAAACAATGGAAACGAAACTAATAACGCTTCAGCGAACTTAGGAACCTCCATGATTGAAAATAAACACACTACGAAGGACGAGCACGATGTTGAGGCTGTTGGTAGTATCATTATCGAATGTCTTGAGCCGAGCACATTCTTGCGTAAGGGGGTATCGCTTGCGTCTAGTTGGGGATCTGATGTTTCAAACTTTGTTGAATCAACCAAATCTCAATCCGCCGTAGAAATGCTAAAAGTATGTGTTCCCCGCGTTATCTCGACTGAATCTAATCGTTATAGCATGATTTCCTGCAGCTCTCCCCCGGGCCATCTTGCCTCAAGCCATATATTCGCTTTGCGCGGGAGACAGCAGCAAAGGAAGTAGAGGCCATCATAAATTGACCACGCACCTGAGTCTCTTATTAGAATCATTCATGTCTTTCATCCATTCCATCTTTAGTCTCGAGTCTCCTTAACGTATATCGCGAGGTGTAGAAAAGCGAGTTGTAGCGTTCTCTACGATGGATAGTAAAATAGACTTATTAGAGACGCAGGTTCATGTACCTAGGTGATTACTACAATTTTCTTTAGAGTGCCAGAATGAACTCATACGCCCTTCCCGACATTCCTATCACAAGTCTCCGGGTTTAAGTTTGTGGTCGTTTGATGAAATAAAGATATGATATATCATGGTAAATATTCTACTATTATGGCAATACAAACAGCCTGTGCTCGAGGTCAAGATCGTGGCTCAAGACTGAAAGTGTGGTTCTGTATCAAATCGTGGTTTCACATCAAAGCGTGGATTCTGGTCAAAATTCGCTCTCATCCCCTCTATTTAATCCAATATCCAGCCCCCCTACTCTTGTTCACAACGGAAAACCAGAAGGAAAAGAGAAAGGGAACATGCCAGGACAGTCTGACTTAGAAATGAGGGTCGATGCGCTTTCTAGCCGGGCTCCCGAATTGACTCAATCTCCTACTCCAGCGCCCACGCAACCTCCTATTACTCATGATATTGATATCAATGAGGATATGGACAAAGGATACAAAGATTTCAGTCATGCCGATAGCTTGAATCTGATTCAGGCCATTGTCGAGGCTCCACGAGACCCCACCGAAATCAGGCGTGCGTGGGAAACAAAGATCCCTGACAACATGACGATCAATTACAAGGAACTGAAATACATTCTTCACCCCGATAAATACCCAAATCTGGAGGAAAGAAAAAAAGCTGAATCTGCCTTTCAATGTAAGCATCTATGAATCATCTGGCGACGCTTGTTAATTTATTTCTAGTGGTGCAGTGGGTCGAGAAAGAGGCCGAGCGATTCCATCCAGGGGAAGTTAATAGAAACGACCAATTCTACCAAGGACGAGCTGCAGCCGAGCTACACACTGAAGGAGGGCTATCTTCTTATCATATAAAGTCTCATGAAGCAGCCACTCCTCATCTAAGAACCATTTGCCTCGCAAGTCTTAATATCAAGAGTGCTGATTGCCCTGAAAATATCAAAGCTTCTGTGAATGTACTTGAGACAGCCAATCAATATCTGAGAATGAAAAACATTGAGGAAGGGAAAGACATTGACCTTGGAGTTATTCGCTATGATACCTTGTTGGGAAAATGGAAAGCAAGCGCTCTCCAACCAGGACTAGAGGCTAGTGTGGCGCATGCCATTCAACAATTCTGCCAGCAGCAGAGATACCCAAATGAATGGGTTAATTTAGCACAATTATCCACCAACTCGACAGGAGGTCCCCAGGGAGAGCAAATACCACCATCCACCAACTCGACAGGGGGTCTCCAGCCGGAGCCAGCTCCACAAGTATTCCAGCCAGGGTTGATGCCACAATTCAATAAGCAAACGGCGCTTCAGCTTCAGCATACATCTGCAGGAGGACAGGTACGTAAAGTTGCATTGGTACCACGACTGGTCAGACGTTCCATCAATCCCGGGTATACCTCTACCGGAGAAAAGATTCAAATGATTCAACCTCTTGGGAAGGTCGCCGGAGCACGGTTTGTGACCGAAGATGCGAATGGTAGAGTACGTCTTGTGTCAAGTGCGGCAGCTGGAGGCGATATGGCAATTGAGGGGGCAAAGTCTATCGGCATTCCTTATACCATGCGAGGGGAACAGGAAGTGGGAGATCTCCGTAACTACATTCGGACTAGGACTGGGGGATCACTAGGCCTACAGTGGGTCGCAGTCGGTGACATAAGTCCTACACATGACAGATGTCCATATATCGTTGTTGGGTTCTATTACCAAGAGGCGGATGGGGTTCAAAAAAAGGTGATTGGCCTCTCGAGATCGGCGCTAAAGAAAGTCCTCTCGTCACAGGAAGCAGACAGAATGATCACAGAGGCTATGGGCTTTGATCCTGACACCTGTCTTGAGGATGCGATACTGGGGTCGTCGAGAGTGAGTAGAGGGAACCAACCGCAGCATGGTCTATTAGGCCTTCCTATGGCGGGTGAATCCAACTCTTTCTCCCCCTCGCCACAACAACTTCCTTCGATGACCAGCAGTTCCCAAATGCCATCTTTACAGCAAATTTCGCATGACACTTCGCAAAATGGGCCGCAACCGAACATAGGTCAACCACTTGACATGCAACAATTCATGCAACAATTCATGCAGCAATTCATGCAGCAATTCATGCAGCCGAACATGCAGCCGAACATGCAGCCGAACATGCAGCCGAACATGCAGCCGAACATGCAGCCGAAAATGCAGCCGAACATGCAGCAGCCGAGCCCATTCTACCAGCAGCCGAGCCCATTCCAGCAGCCGAGCCCATTCCAGCAGCCGAGCCCATTCCACCAGCCAAGCCCATTCCAGCAGCCAATGCAGTATCCGAAGCCAGGTATTGAGAGCGATTCAGAATATTGATGACTTAAGGAGTATTGCTTGTTAGTTTGATGAACTAAGAACCTAGTACCAAGGTTGACTATGTAACTAGTGGCTTGAACAGCTCCTTTATGTCTCTATTTTGCCTTCTTTTTTCTTTAGTCTTTGTTGCTTTTGTGATATTGTATACAGAATACACGTCATTGAATCTTAGCAATTCTTACTTTTTCAATATTAATATTGGGCTCTAGCCTTCCCCTTAATGAATTGATTCAACTATCACACCTTTACGGAGTTTCCGCAGTGGCGTTTTCACTTTCAGGGTTTTTACGCCGAACAGTGCTTGAAACTTGATAGAAATCCGCCTGCATAGTATCTAATACAATTGGTGAATCAATTCCGGTGATATTAAACCCACAAAGCTGCATCATAGATCATAGACTAGGAACTGAAATTTCAACAGATAAGGTCAATAATCAGGATAGGGGGCATTTTTGTGGGCTAGATAGTTTGTATCGTGGACACAATCCTACGGACTCGGTTTGTCCCAGGATAGTCTATATCGTGGGAAACGCCACGATTCCCCGTAGCCTGTGCTATTCCCAGGACTCGGTCTGTCCCAGGATAGTCTATATCGTGGGAAACGCCATGCTTTTCTGGTCCTTAGATTTAGAGCGTCTGTCATCTTAAGATACAAAAGCAAAGTCCTACTTTGCAAGGTTCTATTATTGGTCGCCACCCTTTGCTTGCGATATATCCCATGGCCGTCAACAGTCTCGAGGTCTCTCGTCGCTTAATCGCAGCCCGGATAGGATCCTTTAAAGTCCACGCACTAAATCAATTACTCTTCGAAGGAAACGATGTTCACGGATCGCAAGCATTCAGAGAGTCTCAAGTCGATCGTATTATTCACCGATTCGAGCATGAGGGGTGTCGTCGACTCGATCCGCTGACATGGATTCCCTGCGAAATGTCAACATCAGATCTCCAACGTATAGTGGGGAATATCTCCTCTATTGGAGATCTTCAAGATTTATATCTACCTTCTGGCTGGAATCTTCTTTGTTTCCAAGGGCAACACCGTATTGCTGCTGCGCTCCACTGGCTGGATCCAAACGACTACTGGTGGAATTTTGAAATTTACGATTCCGCACAGTTAAACGATGACTGTCGTCGAAGACTACGCGAATTTGACCAAAGCCCTCAGAGCTTTAGTGATGGGGATATCTTTCGTAATGTCCGTTACTACCAGAAACGCGAAGAGAGGGACGCTGCGGGCGAGTGGCTCGCTAAATGGTCTCCTACAAAGTGTAGAGAGTTTAATCGTATTTACTATCCTAAGGAAAGTAAAGACGCGTGGCGTCTGATGGGGGAAAAGCTTGACTCACTCCTACCCTTTCCAGCACTATGGAGATCTTGGTTTATGGGTACTCATCTCCCAAGTTTAAAATGCCCAGAGGTTTGTCAGTCGAACATCTCATCAAATAAGCCTATTATAACAATATCTTTTTAGGAGCTTGCGGATTCATTATCAGAGATACACCAGGCATGGCAGTCACTGACTTGTCAGACTCCTAAGAATCTAGATCCCACGACACTTTCATTGCTAGAGGGGCGTTGTCCACGTTTATCTCTTGTAGATCGAGAGTATATCAGAGAGATATTTCGAGATGGAAGAGCATTTCCAGATATCCACGACCATAATACACGGGCTTATCTTCAGCAGGCCGCCTTAGGATATCCAAAGGTTATACCATCGCTTCGAACATTTCTCGAAAATACAAAATACCTTAAAGCCATGACCGATGTGATCAAAAAGTTACTTCCTCCTAAGTTTAAGGGCACTATACGAGGGACTATGCTTAAATACTACGTCCCTCCTCGAGAGCCGCGGGTCCAAATCCAAATATCTGAAAACGATTTTATCGCAGAACAAGCACCCACGGAAAATGGATTTTGGGTGGCATATAGACAGTTATTTCTTTTTGCTATGCGGCATTTCTTTGGTCTTACAGACATTCAGCCGCTTGCCCTAGGCCAAACGTCTTATAAACAGACGTTCCATGCTTCTGAGATATGGAGAAGGTTCAAACTATGCGCGGGGATCATCGGCTTTATTTTTCCAGGATCAAAAAGCTCGCAAAGCTCTCAGCCAGCAAGCTCGATCGAATTCACTGCAATTTATCGACTATTAACCCGCCTCCGACCTCCAGAGCTATTTGATTACGACGAAGCTAGTATAGCTCAATATAGCAATCATATTGCATCTCTTCTTTTAGCGATGACTCCGCGGAAACTTGGAAATGTAGCGGCGTCTCAAACCTGGGACAGAATCGAAGACTGGCGCTTGGAGGAGCGCTGTGGTATGGCGAACTCAGATACCTTCTTCTCTGATCAGAAGTACCTGTTTTTACACAATATATATAGCGGAGACCAACCTGCGCGCGAGAACATGACGTCATTTGCCGTGAAACGAGATATTTTCAGGTCGTTCTTCTCAGATTCCAATAATAGGATCCCGATGGATGATGGTGCTCTGCCGACACATCCAGTGTTACCAATGGATCATCCGCCAATGGATCATCCGCCAATGGATCCTCCGCCAATGGATCCTCCGCCAATGGATCCTCCGCCAATGGATCTTGCGCCGATGGATATTGCGCCAATGGATATTGCGCCAATGGATCCTCCGCCAATGGATCTTGCGCCAATGAAACCTACTCCAACAGGTCCCAGTCCAACTTCAGACCAACCTCAGCCTTTACATCATCTGAAGCTACTTTCCACCAATAATGCGTCATTGAATGAAAGAATGAAGATCATAAACCAGTCACCAGCACAGTGCCAGTGTCAGGGTAATATGAGCCCTGACACATTCTATGCATCATGCCATCCTCTGCTAAGCGGAATTTCGCACGCCATCATGTTTGACATCTTGGACAGCACAATTCTCTTCATACGACACTACACTGACGAGATACTAGCCAGTTTGTGTGGTAATGGTCGGTGGTTTGCAAGAGTCCATCAAGGCACACTTGGTCTCCAAATACTCACTATAGACCAAGTGAGACAATATTGCTTAGCGGGTAGTTGTATCATATTTCACGGGATAGGAAATTTCAGATCTACGCTCACCACGGCAGCTCCCGAGGGTCTTTCATTACCAAAGTGGAATAGCAATCAGTGGATAATATGATATTTCAACGCATTTCGCATGATCAAAGATAAATCTTATGATGCCTGGCAAGGTGGCTCTTATATCCAGGAAGAGACATACAAACGCTCAAACATCTTGGAAAATCACATTGGCGACCAGGGCTTTCGAAAAGGTCCGGTAAGTGATGACCTTTAAAGTGAACTTGAAGTACATCCTTTCGAGAGTACTTATATTGCCTTGCGACGGGATCCAGATCTGGATTCCCTAGGCACACAGGACATTCCAGACCAGATGAGCTTTCCATTGGAACCACAATTTGTCTTGATGCTTCCCCCCGACATCCTTTGAACACGACTCGCTTTTTCAAAGCCTTAGGCATTTGAAGGCTGTTTAGTTTCAATCGTAGCTCGAGAGATCGAATGCGATCTTCCATCAATTCTGTATCATCGATCACATCGACATCCCTATTCCTGAACTCAAGCTCCGTAAGCGCAATTCGCTCTGGCTGAATATGACTGACATTTGGAGTGAAATTGACGGAAGTACCTTGCTGGTTTTGCTCAATGATCCGGTTTCCAATGCTATCAAAGAACTCCTTTCGGACTGCCTTTTGAGCGCGCCGTTGTAATTGTTTACGTCTCACCCGGACCTTTTGTTGCAGTCGTTTCATTTCAGTGAATCGCGAATCTGAAGCTCCCTCCGCTTGCTTCAATTTATGAAACTCCGATATGAGTTCATCTCTAGTCGACTTCGCGGCTTTTTTTAAAGCTTGAAGTTCGGCATCCGTCTCGATGGTCTCTTTCTGCTCAGCATTCAGGTGCTGTGGCGCTGATTCATCTCGTGTGAGATTTCCATGGCATGCGAGATTTAATAACGAGTCCCTTGTCGGAGTTTGCATAAAAATCGACTGAGTGTCGTTGAACACAGACACATAATTCGAGAAAGTTGCACTCTTTCGGTGACCCATGATTATGTTGCGTGAATGCTCATCGAGATTCCCTGTATTTTGTTAGTGTCCAATTTATAGATCTCTAGATTTTCTTCATCATACTCAAATTTTCAGCTGCGCCTTTACGATATTTGTAAAGTGACCCTTCGTCTGCAAATCCAGCTTTTGCACTAGCCCTCTTCTCGTATTCCTGTGCCTGCGAATATGAAAATGCGACCTTGCCGTCAGTGGCCCAAGCTCCAGATGGTGTCTTTATAGGACGTCTGAAAATGGGGATATTTTTGATGCTATCTTTAAAATGAATAGGCGTGCTGTGGCGATGACCTGGCACGTCTGTTAAGCGCCAGATATCTCGAGGGCATTTAATATGCGGACTTGCAAATGCATCATCAAGGAAGGCATACATAAGTATGTCCTGAATAACACACAGTCCGAGATTATCGTTTCTCTCGGTATACGTAAACGTAGGCCTGACAATTATTAGACTGAATCATGGTTGGGTAGGACGATGAAGGACTCACGGGGCTCCTTGATTTCGCTTTCCCTTATTAAGCCTATGCCTAGCCCTCATGAGAAGAACCTGGGCATTTGGATATTCGGGGTGTTTGACCATATAAAGATCAATGTCTTTCCACTTCAATGCATCATTTTCTGCCTCGTAACACGAAGACAGTACAAGGGTTCCAGGTCGGGCTGAAGTTGAAACCATCATTTTCCGCAGCGTGTTCAATTGAAAAAGAATCCGGATCGTAGGAAAGGCTATATCGCAAGCGGCCACTAAATGATGCGTGATAACAAAGACCTCGTTAATGCTGAATGGCGGTTGCTCCTTCGCGGTCTTATCAAGGTCGTGCTCTATGGCTATTGATTGGGCCAGCTTCTGAGGTAAGTAAAGAGCTAGGTATCAGATCTAATATTGGGTTATCGAAACCATACCGAGCTGATGTCCTTTCCAAGTTGGTAAGGAAGGCAAAGGCCCCTTTCCTCCATCCAGTACATTCTAAAAAATCGTACAATGGTCATGAAACTAGACTTATAATTTATATCGTGCTCATCCAAATACCACTCAAAGAATCCTTGAATGATCCTTAAGGTGATGTTTTCAAGCCAATATTTGTAGTCTTTGTTGTCAAGTTCTTGCACCCATCTGAAGGTAATTCAGTTAGTTGAACATATAACTAGATTGCATAACCAACGATATCATACTTTTGAAAGTTAAAGTGAATTCCCCTCAACCGCTCCTTTGTCGATGACACTTTGTGAGTTGTGACTATTGGATCCGGCTGGTGCACAAATGCATTCCAGTCTCTGACCTGCTTTTGTGGCTTTGAGCGGGGCATTTCGATCACAGTCAACTTAAGGAGGCAGGAATAACCTTGATTGATTCTAGTTAGAGGGAAGTAAACCACATTTTAAATACTCCGAGCAAGAATAAATAATAATCACTTTACAATGAAAGCATATGATTCGCAATTACTTATTTCCTCGCTCATGATAGAGCCGCCGGGCTTATACTAGACATGTTGGACGACAAATGGCACTAGTCCTGATTAGTTCTAAAGAAACGTCTATACGGAAACACCACGATTATCCCCCAAAAGACCACACACCACTGTGGCCTTTCCGCTGTCCCCCTGGATTACACCATATCGGATTTTGGACGGGAAAGGTACGCATAAAGTGTTATATAAAGGATTACAGATCACAACTCTCGGTCATTGGACGTTCCGTGAGGCATTTCTACTATTGATCTAGATCACCAAGCTCCGCTACCCTCATATCAGAGGATTTATTAATCCCATCTAGTTAACCATCACGATTATCTCCCACCACGCACAACCGTGGTCTTTCCGCTAGAACCATTCTTGGGACCACTAGGTTTAGCGCACTTGGCTTTTTGAGTACCCGTGTAATGATGATAATATATCTGTGTAATGACGATAATATTCCAAGAACTCCGCCACATATATTTTTTATTAGCCTGATGAGTCGTGAGAATTTCATATCCCTCCTATATCCTATTAAACATCCGTGCAATGTCTGAACTCAACGAAGCGAACTGTGGCCCGGAAGGGCTACCTTTATCTGTCAGACGGTATACCTATCGAAGAGCAGACTTTTCCCAAATCGTCGAACTTGAGCGCGAGCGCCTTTACCGTTCATTGCATTCTATTAAAACTATGTCCAATGCAATATACAATGATGGAAATTTAGATGCCTCAGAGGAGCCTGAAGATGTGACTGGGTATATCATTTTCTCTATTGATACGGCTACGCACGATCGTGACTTCCTAGATCCGAATATCGAACCAAAGCTTTCTATCCGCACTACATTCGATCAAAACATTAATTCACTAGCCGTTAAAATGGTGCTTCACGAACACGAAGAGCTCTCTGCTGCTTTCCATTCGGCTATTGTACGAGAGTTGGGTCCGATGGGGCTTGAAAGATCGATCTACCACTACCGCAGCACCACACTTCCTGTGCCCAACGGTCACAAGCAACCAGATGACGCATGGGGCCCAAGACCACCACCACGTGGAAGCCCGCGAAGACCAACCGTGGTAGTTGAAATAGCAATCACTGAAACGTACGCCAAGTTGCTTCGTGATACCAACCGGTGGCTCGACCCAATCGAGGGTCTCGCGAGGGTCGTGCTAGCCATAAAAGTAGACCGACGGCGGCCTAGGATTACCATCGAAAGATGGCAGTATGATAGTGCCAAGGCAGAGATCGAAAATGTCCAAACCATCGAGATCATCGAAAGCAGTGAAGGTGACGAAGTCACAGTGACCGGTCACCCACTCCTCATTCCCTTCCACCTTTTTTTCCTCACACCCGCAAAACCTTCTAAGGAGGCTGACATCCTCATTCATGAGCAGGATCTCAAGGAGATTGCCCAGTTAATCTGGGAAATTCAGTTTACGGCGTTTTGATGTCCTCACTTGCTTTGTGTATCTTTATATTTTGCCTAGGTGAATTGTGTCTTCTGCATCTTGGTTGTGCAGTTTGGATTGTAGCCATCCTCTCAGCCAGGTCAGTTAGTCAGGGATTTGCGTTGTCCTGTCAAGCCGAGTTATGGCATCGTTACATCGTTACTAAATTCAGTTATTGGTGACGAATTTGAACGAGGGCACGCAACAATGGAATATAGAGTATCGATTACTGCAAAATCCAATCCAGGCTGAAGTTATAACACCAATTTCAAGCTTCCTACATTATAAAGAAAGATACAAAGCACAAAAATGCCATAACCATCCCTATATCTAGGGTAGTGTCTTCTTTACTACCTATGTTAGTTAGAGTCGAAGTCACGCTGGTCGTGCCGCTTGCGGATTTGCTAGTTGTGCTAGTTGTGCTGCTCTAAGCCTGATTGGATTCCCCGAGTAAGCCACCCTACATTAAGGGTGCCCTAGCTATTCAAGCTAGAAAAGCATTAAGCTGACTATATCTTGAATTAACACACTTCAAGCCGCATTGACCACAGGCAATAAAAGGATAACTAGTGCAAATGTTGCTACCTAAATCAAGGTGCTGATGTCAACCCCCGAGGCAGAACACACGGTAGTGGACTCCTAGTCGCTTTGATGAAAGGCAATAAAAGTATAGTGCGGATACTGCTAAATTCAGATGCTGATGTCAACGCCTAGGGAGAATATGGCTCTGCACTTCAAGTTGCGTCATCCGAAGACTATGAAAGAATAGCGCAGTTGCTACTAGGTCGAGGCGCTCTCA
The DNA here is from genome assembly GCA_928213465.1 of Penicillium sclerotigenum. Taxonomy (NCBI): domain Eukaryota; kingdom Fungi; phylum Ascomycota; class Eurotiomycetes; order Eurotiales; family Aspergillaceae; genus Penicillium; species Penicillium sclerotigenum. The sequence continues at coordinate 36,617 of CAKMRK010000100.1, read as the reverse complement.
TAGAGATGAAGATGAAGAGCTAGGGCCTACCCAATGTGTCTAGCGACATTTCCTCTCACTTTACTATAACCTCACTATCAGATACTATCGTTGGACGTGAAAGGTCGCATATTGCTTTAGTCGGTAGATACGTGTATTACTGGATAGAAGATCCAGGTGCACTCGGACACCATTAAGCAAAATCCTACTAACCCTTGGCTTTCTCCACGCGCTGTTAGTGGTAATGGACGGAGCCCCCTGTCTCCTTTACCAACCGTAAGAGATCTCGTCAATCTGAGCAACTGGAACCATGCCATTGCAAAGGAGTATAAGTTGGTAGCCACACATAACTTCTGTGGCGCTTTCGACTTGTGCCGCTGCCGCATTCAATTTTGCTGATGCACTTATCCGTGTGCGTTGTGCTTAGAGTAAATAAATGTTCTTCATTTGCCTAAATACAAAAAGTGCAACATTGCAAATGGTAACTTTTACTTTCCAAGATGATCTAGTGTACAATAAACCTGTAGAAACTTTCCAGTAATTGAATATGCGCTTACCCGCCGCTAACGAGAAGCAGAAGCAAAAGCGTACTAGATCCCGGAGGTAGATACCAGCTAAAGTAGGCTTGACAGTTCAAGAAGCCTCTCAATTTCTCAATTGATTACTGAGCCGGTGGAAGCAATTGTAACGTCTCAACCCTTCCCCCCCCAACAGCGGAGAAGGCCTTCGCCACCTTTACAGCCACGAACGAGAGCATTACCAACATATAGATTATGGGAAAACCGGGGCCATAAAAGAAATACATGTCCAGAGAATAGATCATTTTAGTGTATTTAATTTGATAGAGTTTTGGTTGAGATATATATGTTGGAAATTAAGTAGGTTGGGTGGGGTGGACGGCTCGCTTGTGAAATACGTTGGTATTTCTTCTATACTTGCAAAGATAAGGCAAGGAAGCATATATGGTGATGAGCACCCTTATGGAACACTTCACTTTAGCAAGTATTAATCTCTATATGAAAGAATATAATACGTTCTTCCCCTCCACTACATAGCTTCACATAATCACCACATGGATATACCTCAACAACAAACATAAAAATATGTACGAGGTAGATATCAAAATGCATCATGAAATGTTGATAGATTGAGATATGCGGAGTGCAGAGAGCTATAGAAGAAGAAGAAGAGAGCTGAAGAGGTGTAAGAGCAATCAAGAGAGTAAGAACCGAAGAGTATCTTACCTATATTTCTGAAACACTAATAGCGCAACCTTTCTCACGGATAATTGTAATTGAGGGTTGTTGATTATTACATTACGTCCATGAATCGTCATTGCGCATATGACTATATATTGACAGGTAGAGAATTTAACGAGTGGTAAATTAACGAGTACAGCTTTCTCCCATCTCCAGAATCTGACATCAAAATGGAAGACAAGTACCTACCTGTTCCGTACTACGGTCTCGGCGCTATGGTTACAATTATTGTCTATTCCGCTAGCTTCGTTCTTGGAAATTGGCAAATGCGTCGATGCCGTTGTTGTATCCTTCATGATCTTGTATCGAGTTAAAGGAGCAGTTACCGCGTAGATACCGACCCCTCTCCGGTTATCGATTTGTCTATCGTCACCCTAAAGCCTGATCCCGTAAGATCAGATATAGATAGAAATACTTCGATCCACACCACCGATGACGAGTTCACTCATTCTTCAATTCGCAATATGAAAGCCGCGACCATATAGATATGGTAACTCGGAAATTTATCGCATTTACTATGTGTTTGGGGGGTGGCCAGCTCGGTGGTGTGGCCAGCTCGGTAGTGAAATACGTTAGTGATTATATAGATTAAAAGAGCTTAGAAGGCTTTCTTTATAAGCTTTTTGGTACCGCTATTAATTAAAAAGCTAGTAAGTAGAGAACTATCATAATATCGATTAGACCTTGCCAACTCCCGCGAAGACTTCTTGGCGGTTCCTGGCGGGAGTAAAATCTTAGGTTTTATGCCAAAACAAGTTGAACTACCTATTGTAGGGGGACATGGACATGACCTCCACTACTATGCGCCTGCGCCTACGTCTATCCTCTCTTTTATGCAAGCGGTACGGCAGGTTTTAACCACCATCGCACCAACCGGGTTTTTGCCAGGCAGAAAATTAGCAAATAAATTAATAATCCACACCTATGGCCCCTGGGGCCTCAGGTATTAATACATTATGACAGAAATCTGGGTGTACGACAACGTATGGTAGGCATGACAGATATGTAACGTATTTCACTACCGAGTGGCCACTCGGTAGTGAAATACGTTATGGTGGGATATACTAGTAAGATATATACAATTTTAACGAAGGTGGGAAGTGCTCCTGGGCGTGGCTTGAGCTGAAAGGATCAATGCCGTGACGGAACTGTATATGTGGGGTTTCTGTAGGATCCAGGACCTGCCTTGCCACACTCTCGAACTGAGATTTCCATGAAGACGCGGGAAAAGATGGCACTATCGACGGTTCCGACGAAATATCGATAGTTAAGTTTCCACGAGCTCCGCCATTATATCTATACTTCGTGTGATTGTTGGCACAGCCCATTTCTGTTGGGATGTTCAAAAAACCGAATCCGAGGTCCGAACAACGACACAAAAGTTCATCCCACTGGGTATCGTCGAGAGACGCCAGGCAGGTATGGAGATCCACACAACAGGCATAAGCCTAGATAGATTACTGCCTGGGTAAAAAAGAGGTTCAGATATAAGTTTATATTTACCTTATCTACGGTCTGCTTCGGGTCCACCTGTGACGGCCGACTGTGGCGGGTTTGCCTTGCCTGGAAAAATCCAAAAGAACCGTGTCAAGAGAGACATATCATATAGAGCAGGAGATTGAAATATATGCAGACGATGTCTTAGTTGAAAATGCGAATACCGTATCAAGGCATTGAAGTGGCGAGTAGACGGAAACGAAAGCAGTGGCGCAACGGCTTAGCCATAGTAGCGAAGTTGGAAGGGTTTATAAGGGAATCTCCGTTTTGGCGCATTGTTTTTCACCATCGGTGGCTCAAAAATGCATGCCGAACGCCCCATCGAAAGCAGTGACCTCGCTACTTATAGATGTAGATCAAGGCCAGGGCGTTTCAGAATATGGCACATGATCGGCGTCTCTGCAAGTCATATTATGGGCCGAGCACCTCTAACGGAGCAGCAGGCCGATTGGGTGATTTGGATTCCATCTGGGGCTCGAATCGGCGAATAGTAAGGCGGCAGATATATCGAAATAAGGCGACATGGCATTAGGAGTGCCATATATAGCGCCCGGTCTAACGAAAGTACTATGGAAGGTTGAGAACTGGAAAGAATCAGGGAGCATATAAATATGCTTCCGACTGACATAGTCGCTAGCCCTTGGTCGTACGTCCGGCATGGGCGTAGGACTGCCAACTGAGGACGACCTAGCTAATATGTAAGGCTAGGGACTGGAAGCGCGGGACATAGATCTAGCAATCGCAATCGTTAGACAGATGCAAGTAGACTTCCGCCTAGGCTGGCTTTCCATCTGTAGTTCCGAACCCTTCTCTGCCTTGGATCCCTCGACTGGCATTTAATCGGGCTTGTGATGCGCCCCCGTCACTGAACCCGAGATTATAATCCGCGGATTACTGGAGCGTGTATAGAGATTACCCTCTCCTAACCACTTGGTTCGGATCTTAGTTGGTCTCTACCCTTCAGTAGTCCCCTACTCTATTGTCAGTTCTCATTCTGTAGGCGATTCCTACTCCCCTAACAGTACCCTTTCGTCGATTCCTACCCTCTAGTCGGTTCCTATTCTGTAGTGGGTGTTACGGTACCCACGTCAATCAGCTAGTTGAGGGCGGCCACGCCAGGTAGAACCACCAGGTAACGACAAACTGTTGGAGCAGATGCATTGGTATACCGGCATACCGGAGGATTGATTAATCCAGTATGTTGTTGTAATTTAAATTAATAATCGGCGGCCCGTATAAATTGGTATGAAAGCCGATACAGAAATTACAGAAATACAGAGAGTTGAATACCATTGATTGGACCCCTATATTGCGAACACCGACACAAACCAACGGAACCCCGTAACAAAGAGATGCCCACGACTGAGCCTGGCAAGACCTGAGCGCTAGACCTAATCGGGTAAGCCACCAACAAATCTGATATGTATTTTTTTTTTGGGTTTTATTACCAGAGGCATATGACAAAAATTTTGTATTATTAACGCGTCTGGTCCGAGGCGTAAAATGTCTGCCTTTTTTGCATTACTCCACCTGTCATTGGGCAGCCGCCATTTTGGGGCCGAGATCACGTCGGGACGGTCCGCCACGGTCCGAATGAAGGGAGAGACCGGAGTTGGGCCACATCTCCGGATATCATAATATGCACCGGCTTCTAAATATATCACGGCTACTTGACAACAATCATCCTCCTTACAGTATTCGTGTCTTGAACACACTGGATTTTATTCCTCTTCATTTTTCTTCCCACTTAACCTGTTTCATTCCCCGTACACGTATCCACAAGCATTATGGCGACGTCGAGTATCCGATCGAGAGCTCTGGGATTGAGCCGACGAGCTCGGTTTGAGAATACGTACGTGAGAATCTTCCATCGCAATGCGTCTCGTTCCCTCCTCAAAAATTGGCAAATACTAACAATCGTCGTCAGTCGCCTTCCACTTATCGGGCGCCGTTATAAATCCGACGAGACCCTCAACCGAATCTCCTCGAAAATCACACAACCCAAATCCCAGGGTGCCTCACAAGCCATGCTCTATGCCGCCGGCCTGACAGAGGAGGACATGTCGAAGCCGCAGGTCGGTATCTCCTCGGTGTGGTTCGAGGGTAACCCATGTAACATGCACTTGCACGACCTGTCCGGGATCGTGCGTGATTCCGTCCTCCGGGCGGGTCTGGTCCCTATGCGATTCAACTCGGTTGGAGTGTCAGACGGGATCAGTATGGGCACAGCGGGAATGAGATACAGTTTGCAGAGTCGGGAGCTTATCGCCGATGGCATTGAGACGGTGATGAATGCCCAGTGGTATGATGCGAATGTGTCGCTACCGGGCTGCGATAAGAATATGCCGGGTGTGTTGATGGCGATGGGGCGCACGAATCGGCCTAGTATCATGGTCTATGGCGGCAGTATCAAGCCCGGATGCAGTGCAAAGGGCCAAAAACTGGACCTGGTCAGCGCGTTCCAGTCGTATGGACAGTTCATCACCGGCCAGATCGACGAGGCAGAGCGGTTCGATATCATTCGCAATGCATGCCCTGGCAAAGGCGCCTGTGGTGGCATGTACACGGCCAACACGCTAGCGACGGCCATTGAGACTATGGGTATGACCGTTCCTGGTAGCAGCAGTTGTCCGGCAGACGACCCCAAGAAGCTGGTCGAATGCGAAAACATCGGTGAGGTGGTTAAGAAAATGCTCAGGGAAGAAATCAAGCCCAGGGATGTCATGACACGTCAAGCATTTGAGAATGCAATGATTGTGGTCAATGTGCTGGGTGGCAGCACCAACGCTGTTCTGCATCTGATTGCTATTGCGGACTCTGTCGGTATCAAGTTGACTATCGATGACTTCCAAGCCGTGTCTGACAAGACACCGTTCCTGGCTGACTTGAAGCCATCTGGAAAATATGTTATGAACGACCTATACAACATCGGTGGCACGCCAGCACTCCTCAAATACCTTCTGAAGGAGGGCCTGATCGACGGCTCAGGAATTACTGTAACTGGCAAGACCATGAAGGAGAATGTAGCCTCATGGCCCGACTTCCCTGCCGACCAGGACATTATCCAACCCCTCAGCAAACCTATCAAACCATCTGGTCATCTCCAGATTCTTCGCGGGTCGTTGGCCCCGGGCGGTTCCGTGGGTAAGATTACTGGCAAGGAGGGTCTGCGATTCGAGGGCACAGCCAAGTGCTACGACTACGAAGATGCATTTATTGAGTCCCTTGAGCGGGGCGAGATCAAGAAGGGCGAGAAGACAGTTGTCATTATCCGGTATGAAGGTCCCAAGGGTGGTCCGGGAATGCCTGAGATGCTTAAGCCTAGTGCGGCCATCATGGGTGCCGGTCTTGGCCAGGACGTTGCGCTTCTCACGGATGGGAGATTCTCTGGTGGTAGTCACGGATTCTTGATCGGACATATCGTGCCTGAAGCCATGGAGGGCGGCCCGATCGCACTGGCACGAGACGGTGATAGGATCGTGATTGATGCTGAGGAAAAAGTGGTTGATCTGGATGTGCCGACTGAAGAGCTCGATAAGAGGAGGAAGGAGTGGAAAGCACCCCCGCTCAGATACCAGAAGGGAACTTTGAAGAAGTATTGCGCCCTGGTCAGCGATGCCAGCCATGGTTGTGTAACAGACGGACCGATCTAGGTATCCCGCTGGCCAGGAGCTCTGGCGTCAAAAGTAACTAATGCGTCATACAATTTTGGGGAACGTTGTCCAACTATTGACTGAGTGATATACTGAGCTACATGTTCATACTTGATGTAAATGTTTTTCCAACCATAAAGAAGGTTCCAGTGCTGTCTGCTAGGTAATTCTACGGTTAGTTTAAAGTCGGTGTACTCATACGTTCTCAGGGTTCGTGCTCTGGACAGATGGGCCAGTTTGAAGAGCATAACGCTTTTGAATCCAGAAGGTTTCAAAGAGACTAGCAAGGAGGGTTACCTCTACTGGGCGATACGCCTAAAAGAGTCAAGGCGCCGGAAAAGATGAGATATACTAGCTAAAGGCGAGAATCTCTTCGCGCACCGTAAATCAATAGCCAGCCCATATTAGTCTGATGACACGCCGACAATATCACAGCACTTGCGTCGGTTGTCATAGATTTTCTATTCTAGTTCTATAGTGCACATAAGACAACAAGGAGCTGAATGGGAGCAAACCCAGCTTCGTGAAGGAGTAGAATTGGGAATTGGTCGACTGATACGTGGCCTTCTTTCTCTGGCTAGTGAATGGAGAGGGCTTGATCTGCCTATGGCCGTCGCTGACCACCACCAATACTCCGCCCATTAATAGTCGGTGGGGCAGGTACTCCGTACAGCTCGATCCTATGTACAGTGGCACCACAAAAGTCTGTGACCACCCTTATTCACCGCTATTTTCTGCTATTATTCTGCCGTACCAGAAAGCTCTATCACGATCCATAGCACGACAAGATGTACTAACCTATTTTAAGAAGGCGGGGATAGCATCGGTGAATAAGGAGGGTCATAGACTTTTGCGGTGCCACTGTACAGTAAACCCTCGTTATAACGATATATTGGAGACAGAGAAAAATTATCGTTATATCCGGGTAATCGTTAAATCGAGGTGCCATACATTAAATATATATTTCTTGTTTACATACAAATTTAGGCCCTAAAAAAGCTCCTAATGTCACTCTGCTTCTACCTCTCTATTTTCCTTGCTCCAATTAACCTCTCATGTCTATCAAGTGTACTAATTGACCACTCTCGTAGAACTACTTTCTAGGACATTAGGATAGATCGGTAAAGGTATTTTACGAATCAAGGAGTACAATTTGGTATTACCCTCTATGGGAATAATATTGATGTTGCATCGGATGTTTCAGTGCAGATTATCAACAGCCAAGATGCAGCTAACAAGGTGGGTTTGTGTCGGAAGGTGTTGGAAGGATCCTATCTGCGTCAGATCAAGCTCTGCTGACGGCGTAAACTTCTCCGCCGCATTATTTGATGTTATCTGGCAATCGCTTGCCAATTGTTCGGACCCTCCTCTTGCTCTCCGATACCGGCTCCTGTCAGAGAGGCGAATGCGAGCTACCATTGGCATGGATCACGGAGTGACATCCGCGGAAACGTTTCCACTTGGATCCTCAAGTGGGGCCTTTCATGAATATTACAATCGTCAAAGCTAAAATCCGAATCAGCACTAGAGTATATAACTACCAACTGATTGGCCAGCAATATACGCTGTAAGATAGAGGACCAGGACTAGTGAATGCAAGTTGCCAGCTTGGTAGCCTAAGAAGGGAATCGGTATCTGGATCTCCAGAGGCTTGTTGGTCAAACGTTGGACCCATACGTCGATAAGATCAGAAGTATTACTCCGTATTGAACTTCAATTGATGGGGGCTTAACTATCCGTATTTCATTTGGGCTCTTCTTGATTATCCAAAAGTAAAAAGAAGACAAATGGCCAAATATATCCAAAAAAACCAAAAATATTGCTATCTATATCGTAATCATGCATACCATCACCGTCCCTTCCTGTTGCCTAGGGAGATTTCCCCCTCAGATAACCTAGCACCGATTCAAACATATTAATTATTGAACTCCCCACGTAATCCATGTTGCGTGGCCGAAGTGTATCGATAGAGGATTCAAATGCATTGGTCTGATATGCCTGTATTTCGGATCCCTTCGGGACAGGCCCATCGACTTCAAAGCCCTGGACTTGACAAGTCCACTCCTCAAGATCCACCCAACCCACATCGATTGCCCTGTCAAAGTAATTGCGGAACTTGTCGCCCGAACCTCCTAGATCTTCACGGTCATAGATCTCCCGCAGTCTGTATCTGAAGTCGCAAATATGCCACGTCACATACCCGTGGATAAAACCGCGGATGGTGGCCAGCATTTCTGGTTCTTTGTCCTTCAAAATTTCCAAAATTCGTACACAAGCATGGATTGTGTCGTCAGTGAGGCGTGTGAGGGCCTGGTCCATAGTGATTCCGTCCACAGTGCACCAGTTGGTGACCAGATTGGCTTCGTCCTGATCATATTCTTTGTAGAAAGAGAAAAGATCATTCATAAGGGCAACGGGTCCGTCAATCTGCGCCATCACGCAAGAAATCTCTGCAAAGAGCTTCTGGTCATCGAACTTGGCGGCGGGGAAAATGGTCCCTGCGACAGCACCACCGAGGCAGTTCAATCGTCGGAGGAAAAGTGGGTAGCAGTCGGCGCCAGGGTAGCCCTGGAAATTGTGTTGCTCAATCCAACAGCCTTCGAAGTAATCAAAAGTGCAGCGCATAATATTGAAGGAACAGAAGCTGCCGTAGTGTCGTAGGAGACGGGGCATATGTGAATTGAACAGCACCCAGAAGGGGTGCTTCTGTTGCTTGCCCTGGATAAGGTCTGTCCAGAAGGTGGCCATCTGAGTACTGGGTTCGCTGCTGATCTCGTCGTCCAGAACGTTGATGATGGACAGATATATGGAGACATCTACTTGAGTTTCTCGAGGTAGTTTGCTCCAACAATAGACAATGAAATGGGAAATGGTCCGAGTGACAGCAGCAATCCGGCGAGGAGCCACATCTTTGAGGATACTCCTCGGAAGAGGCTCAGTAAAGTATTGCGCAGTCCTGGAATGAACATCACTAAGGCCTTCAACCCGCTCATCGTGTGTCAGGTTGTCATCATGGTACTCAATGGCATCAAGGAAGCGCACGATGGAGTTGCAGTACGTGTTGGCGGGGAAGGTATTCATATCCATGATGGCAATTCAAAGAAACTTGAGATGCTTGTTGATCTTTTTAGAGAGGCCGGGACGGAAGCTGCTTAAGTACCTTGGAAAAATTACGTACTAGATGAACAGAAGGCTTAGAGAGCTGACCGGCTCACACTCGTCTTGCTCTACCCCAATCCTTTAGCGCGATTTGCCCATCTCACCAATTCGTTTCTGCAAGATGGATGAGGGGAAGGATGTCTAGACTAGACCTCTCAATATCCCGCAAAGCCCATTCGGGCCTATAATGGGCCCCAAACAATACAAATATGCCAATTTATCGTACTATATATATATAGCTTATAAATTAACTCCAAAGGCTGATTGATTTGATTAAATATACTAAGAATACTCAAACATATCATCTTCCCTTCGCATTCTTTATACGAAATTTATAAAATCTGGTATTATAATGCTAAAATCAATATAATATCTACTAGATTCCTACTTCTTACCATGATAATGTGATAAACTGAATATACAGGTTGGTATATACGTAAAATACAGCCATTATATGTGCCACTGTATTTGTGCATAGAAATGGGCTTTTGATGGGCTTTGATAGGCGCCCATTAATGGGCTGTGAGTTGGGCTGTGGGCCGGGGGATTGGGCCTTGACAGGATTAATTTCACAACATTACCGCCCCACACATCCACGCCGTAATCGACAAGGTGGATGAGCTTTTCCAACCATATCTAGCACTAGCAGTCTCTGACTGCTGCCAACCCTAGAGGACAGATCTACCCAGGAATAATTTTTCCGTGAGCTCAAGATCCTACATATGTTTGATCTCTCTTCGCATGCAGTTGCCCATTCAGTCTCACTATCATAGGGATGACTTGTCTCCACTTGGATCTGTACGGAATCAATTGGCAAACGCTCGAAAAGTATCCATTAGAGGCAGATCTTTACGAGGGCCTTGGTACGGAATATGCACTCGTCTTGAACTAGATGAATGTGGAGTCGTTTACTCACGGAATGAACTAACTGCTTTTGACGGTGATTTCCGTTCGTACGTTCCGGAGTACGCATCTTGTGTGTCTATACTCGCCCCAGATGCCAAATATCGGACGTCGACCGAGCGGAAATGGAAGGTGGTACATGAGCTAGAATAGGCCCCACCAACGGACGCAAGTGAGAAATTAATGCGCTTGATCTCGGTGGTGTAAAGATACGGGTGAAAAGCCTCGTGCTTGTCGATTGGGCAATAATTATTGGGCCAAAGGCAGCCATATGCATAAGCCAGCGTTACAATTCCTGTACCTACTCCGGAGTACTTCGGGATAGTCAATGACCTTTATGCCACATGTGAAGCTCTCCTCGTAGGCCAGAGGCTTGCCTTCTTTTTTACAACTCTCCGCAACTCGATAATCGCATTTGTCTGCCTCTTTCTAATCACCTCGGATAGCCTGAACTCGTGAGCATGCTATTCCAAGACCTTTCTTTTCCAGCAACCGTCGGTGCAGCCTTTGGTGCGTTTGCTATATATGTAGTTGCTCGATGTATTTATGATCTGTTTTTCCATCCATTACGCAACTTTCCCGGTCCCAAACGGGCAGCTATATGGTCTTTCTACGAGTTCTATTACGATGTCATTAAAGATGGCACTTATCTCTGGGAAATTGAGAAGATGCACCAAAAATACGGTACAGTGGTCATCCCAAACCATTTAGAGTCCAAGACAGGCTAACCACTCTCAAAGGGCCGATTATTCGCATCAACTCGAGATCTTTGCATATACACGACCCGGAATACTTTAGCACCATCTACGCTGGAAGTGGCCGCAAGGTTAATAAAGAACTGTCAGCCGTGTCTGGCTACACATTCCCGCATTCTACCATCTCTACTCTCGAACATGACCTCCACCGCAAACGTCGTGCCATTGTGAATCCGTACTTTTCTAAAAAGGCCATCGCGGACATTGAGCCTGTCATCCACGAGTGTCTTGATGCATTGATCTACCGTATTTCAGAAGCAAAGGGAAGTACCGTTGACCTGACGTGTGCCTTTTCTGCCTTCACTGCGGATGTTGTCACCTACCACTTCTATGGCTCTCATGCAAACTACATTGGCAGCAAGGACTTCAAGTATGGACTTAAGGATGCACTGACTGTGTTGTTGAATCTGTACAATTTCACACGCTTCCTGCCAGTCCCTCCAACCACAATCAAGAACCTCCCGTTGCCAATCCTCGGGTTGATTAACCCGAACTTCCCTCTGGTCGTTTCGGCGCGAGAGACTAATAAAAAGATGATTTTAAACTATCTCAACAAGCCTGATGAAGAGAAAAATGCTATGAAAGACGCTAGATCCAAGTCTGTGATCGTGAGCGCATTGACGGATCCCAATGTGCCCGATGAGGAGAAAACACTGGATCGTCTGTTGGATGAGGGCGAAACCATCATTTTTGCTGGGATTGACACCACTGCTAGAACCCTCGCCGTTGCGTTGTTTCACTTACTCAATAATCAGGATGTGCTGATGAAGCTGCGGAAAGAATTGCAGACTATTGCAAAGTCGGATGGTCAACAATGGACCACGACAGAGCTTGAGGCTGTGCCCTATATGGTGTGATCCCCATGGTTCCTCTGCTGATAATTTACTAACGCGTGCTATAGAGAGGTGTCGTCCAGGAAGCAATCCGACTTGCGTACGGTTTGGTCGTGCGGATCCCGAGAATCTCTCCACACGAAGCTCTACAGTACAACGGTTACGTAATTCCACCGGGAGTAAGCCTTCTATCAGCCATCCTGCCCAATATCTCTCTATTGACACAAAAGTAGACACCAGTCAGCCAGTCAACCTACCTGGTCAACAATGACGCTTCCGTGTTCCCAAATCCTCAAGTCTTCGATCCGGAGCGTTGGATCAAGGCTGCACAAGACGGCACCAACCTCGACAAATACATGGTCAGCTTCAGCAAGGGCAGCAGAGCATGTCTTGGTATTAAGTATGGTTTTCCATCACTGTAACCCAACCAGGGTGGAACTGTTATTAATTCTTTATCTCTAGCCTGGCATATGCAAAACTCTACCTCGGTATCGCAAGGGTTGCAACATCCTTAGATATGGAGCTTTTTGAAACGAGACGGAAAGATATTGATGCATACCATACGCGCGGCTTCGCCTTTCCCAAGGAAGGTGACGGTTCAGTCAAGGCACGGGTTATGGGTCTGTGCAAACAGTAAGCACTAAGTGGAGGGCTAAGTGCGTGGGTCGCTGGGCCGGTGGACCTAAATATCGTATCCCGTAAAGAATATATTGTCCGCACGTACATTTGTTTTTCAGACCCCAAGCCTTGAAACGCCAAGATTGAGCCTTTTTGCTTACATAGACGTAGGTAAGCATCAATAACATAATTCCCAGCCGATCTGGACACCTGGCCGTCCCGGAGACCCTAAAACATCATACCAAATGCAATTTCTTAGGTCGCAGTATATCAACAACGAGAAGTTGGTTTGGTTCGGTTTTTAATAGTGTAGCGTTTTTCAGCATTAGAAATAACATAACGTAGCTAAGGTATATAGAAAACTTTGACTTACTTGCATTACCAAAAATACGCTCCAGCCGAGTAAGATCTTATTGACCTGATCAACGTACTTAGTTAGAGAGAAATATTAATTACAAATATGACTTTAGACCCAATACTAAGCCTTGGGTGTTGAAAAATCAAGTTATAAAATATCGCATTTACTATGATGTTTTGGGTGTCTAGGGACGATCACAGTTGATGGCAATAGGTAACTATATTACAAACACTCTGGGGCAAAGAATGTAAAATATTCAATCCTATTTTTCTTCATTCTTGTAGCTAGGTTGTGGGGAAATTCTCAGTCAGAGCAGCAGGCCTTTATCTCGAATTAGGAATTAGTAATTAGAGAACCGATCTAGTCTTCTGATGTTATCATTTCTTTGACACACCGGATTACTGCAAGGACCAGTCATACATCCATTACTTACGCCGTTATCGGCCAGGATTCAGTCGGAAGATACCAGATAGACCTGGCAGTGCCCCGCGGGTGACGCTCACGACCCTAAGGGTAGTCCACCTATAGGTTGGACCGTCGGAGGGTCGTTGAACAAGACAAACCTTAACGCACTTCACCTACCATGTTCCGCCCGTACGCTTCAAAGGCTCCTCCGGAAGCATGGTATTCGCCTGTATATTGCAAGTTAAAAGTCCATTTTGATCATTGTTAACCGAGCAAAGCGGCTTGCTTTTGCGGAGGCGCACGTCGATTGGACATACGATGACTGGAAGCGAGTACTCTGGTCCGACGAGACTTGGATTTCTTCTGGGCTTCACAAGCGGGTTTGGGTCACTCGGGGTGGTGGGGGGAGATGAAGAGCTAGATTCGACATGTGTTGATGAACGTACTGCTCACTATGTCTCCTGGATGTTCTGGGGGTCAATGTTTGTTGAGAAGAAAAGGCCATCTATATTCTAGGAGAAGGAGTGGAAAACAATGAACTCTACTAAATACTTACAGTATATTGGAGTTTATCTAGGCCATTGGTCTAATAAGCACCCGGGAGGTATTGTTATGCAGGATAACGCCCCCTGCCATAGTTCTCATTTGACCACTAGTATTCTAGAGGCATAGTGTGTTATCCTACTAACCTGGCCCCCCTATTCACCTGATCTTAACCCAATTGAGAGTATCTAGGCGTGGATGAATGATTGGATTCAACGGTACTACCCAGAAACGATATTCGCCAGGTGGTACAGGCGGCATGGGAGGCAGTTCCTGAATCTAAGATTAGAGAGCTAATTGAAACGATTCCTCAACGTATGCAAGACGTTATCCGCGCGGAAGGGGGCCATACCAATTGGTAGTCGGTTTCAAAGGGAGGGTTATCGGTGGTGGTGAGAGGTGGAAGTTAAAAGGTGTCATTTTCGGGTTATTATTTCGGGCTATGTATTTAATTAATTGGGTGTATTAATTTGAAAGAATACCATATTTATTACTGGTGGTGTGCATGCATTAGCGTCCCTTCTCGGCCGGGCTGTCGTGGTAGGGTATTCTTGTTGGCAAACGCTAGCTTGTATTTATTTAGCTTAGTGACTCTAGTCTGGTATTATGGGGCTAAATATTCCAGTCACTTCCCTCACATGAGTCCCAAAGACTTTTATTCTACTCGAAGAATCAGTATTTGAACAGATTAGGAACCAATACCAGCAACACCGACAGTCCCCATTCCAAAAAAATATGGAAGCTTCTACTTTCTCCCAGCCTTTTGCTGAAGAGTATGAGCCATGGGCTTCAGTGATGCTTCTTGCTCTAGTAGGATGCGCTTTGCTTATCTATCAGGCATTCTTTGCCATCAAATATCCTGCCAACCTCCCACTAGCTGGTGAGCCTGATGGGAAAAGAACATTCAGCTGGCGAACGAGATGGAGGTACTATACCGACTGCGAGGCTCTATACAAAGAAACATATGAGAATGTGCGTTCTTCTACACTATTATTGACAGCGATACTGACCTGAATCAAGTACACCAAACGTGGCAAGACAGTCCTTCTCCCGGGTCTTGGATTTCGCCACGACATCGTCTTGCCTCAAAGCACAATGCGGGATATCATGGCCCATCCTGAAAAGGAACTTAGTCACGCCGACGCGGTCTTGGAACTTGTTCAACTGAAGTACGCACTTGGCCATGAAAAATACAAAGCCGATCCCTGGCCTTGTATGCTTGTCAAGTCGGATATCAATTCCAAGCTGGAGGCAGTTTGTGATGGTATGAATGAGGAATTGAAGTATGCATTCGATAAATACATTGGATGCGAAACGGAGTCATGGAAAGAAGTCGATTTGTTGGAGACAATTCGAATGGTCATTATTGCCGCAGCGAGTCGATTTACCGTTGGATTTCCTCTTTGTACGTTTCATTTTCTCACTGAAGTATTCCCTTTCTAACTGGGCAGCGATAGGCCGCAACGAAGCGTATCTTCGAGCCTGCTGGAAGGTCAATGATGGGATAGTGATGAACGGCGGTCTGACCGGCGCTACTCCACGTCTTCTGCGCCCAATTATTGGCCCGTTAATTACGATGAATCTCCGTCGGAACATTGAACAGATCAAGAAACAAGTAGAGCCAATTTATCGCCAACGGGTACAAGCATTGAGCCAGCAAAACAGCGCGGGAAAGCCTGAGAGCGAAGAACCGCAGGATCTCTTCCAGCAAATGCTCCGCTACGCCCAGAAAGAGCGACCCCGCGAACTGCACGATTTTCCCAGCATGTCCAGAAGGCTGTGTTTTGCCAACTTTGCAGCCGTGCATCAGACAGCCTTGCTTGTAACAAACATGATACTCAACATCGTCAGCTCAGACTCGCAATACAATACTATCTCCGTCCTCCGAGACGAAGTGAACGATATCATCGGCCCCGACAGCAACGCCAAATGGACCAAGTACAAAGTCGCACAGATGATCAAATCCGACAGTGTGGCTCGTGAAACCATGCGTTTGCATTCAAACACCAACCGGGGGGTCTTCCGCAAGGTTCTAGTCGAGGGGATCAAGACAGAAGATGGAATCGAGCTTCCCAAAGGCGCATACATCTCCTTCCTGGGTCGTCCGCTCCAATGCGATCCCGAAACTTTTGAGGATCCTTTCAAGTACGATCCCTTTCGGTTCTCTCGGGTCCGCGAGAAGGCTCCCAGAGACGGAAAAGGCAGGTCTATCACGAGTAATCTGAGCTTTGTGTCGACTTCGCCGGAGCATCTGCCTTTTGGACATGGAGGCCATTCATGTCCGGGTAGGTTCCTGGTTGACTTTGAGGTCAAGATGATTGTTGCCTATCTTCTAATGAATTATGACGTCGAGTTTCCGGCCGAGTATAATGGACAGAGACCTGCGAATCGGTGGATGGCCGAGGCTCTGATGCCGCCTTCTGGGGCGCGAATTAGGATAAAAAGACGAATCTAATGTTGTGGGTTTGATCTTTTTCTTCGACAGTATCGGAAGTGAGCAATATGTGGAAGACCAAATTAAGCCAGATGGGGAAGAACCAAAATGTTTCGTTGCGGGTCGTGTATATAAAAACAGCATCTTTGGTCACATAACCCTCTTTAATACCATCTACTATTGGAAGGTGGAGGAAAGCGCCCACATTTCAAGCCCCGCATATAAGATACCTACGAGCAGGTCAATAGTTCGTTGGGGGTTAATATCAGGGTCTCAGTGATACTGGCGAATTTTAAGTCGACGTGACCACCTGTTGCTGGAGAGTGGGTTCGAGAGTCACGGATCGAGGGCCAGCATGGCTACAAGGCTAGTTTCCTCTGGCTTCTGATTTTGTTCGCTAGACGCATATCCAACGTTTGGTCCCGATCTTCGTGCCTTGGCCAATAAACCTGATTGACCTAGACACCACGTCTACACGTCCGATTAAGCCTTCCCTCTAGGCTATTTAGACGCAGATACCACCATTGGTCTCGACGAGGCTCGTAGTTTGCCCTGGTGAAGTGGTACATGCGAGGTTTTCTAGGAAAACCTAATAGTACACGCCTCATTCTGCGGTTAGAATCAACAAGTCAGCGCACGAATTCAGTAAATTCACCAACCAATTGAGGCCTTTAGCTCGCCAGGTCGCCAGGTCACTAGGTTGTGGTAATTACTGGTAAGCATTTACTAGTAATAAACAGCTGAAAGTATTTCTCAGCGTTGTATCTATCATCCTCGAAGCCTGGCCTATGCAAGGAGTTGGGGATCATGACATAACGCTTTGGAATAAGTGCGAGGCCCTTTACCCACATGTCATTAGCCTGCAAGATGCCTACACAAAATACTTTGCTCAGGATGACGCAGGGAGTCATTTTTTGAGTTTTCAACACTTCTCAGTCGCGCTGGATGGTAAGTGTCCCCTCATGACAGCTGCACTCCATTCATGAAGTTCCTATATTGCTATCCAGGGATAAATGCTGTAATGGCTAACAAATAGTTCAGGTATCAACATTCACGAGGGAAGAGCCATATGGTACGCCCACTGTTGGAAATGGCATTGAAAGTCTGTCCCCACCGGAACTGTGAAGTTGATCGAGATCTTGAATCCGACATCCCTTGATAAGGCTTCTCGTTTTGTCAATCAAGCTCTCAAGGTTTGGAGCATTGACACTGAGGTGCTGTTCACAAGTGGCCAAGAAGACGAAGCCACAAGGTTTTTCCAAAGCGCGGCTTCAATGCGCCGCAAACTGACAGTTAAGACCAAACGAAATGGACTTGACTGAACATGATTTTGATTGTCTTGTCACCTTCTGGTCTCGATGAAGCTTACAACATCTGTCGTTCTATCGAACACTGCTTCTCGAATTTGGTTTTCAATTTTGGATGATATCTATTTACAATTGATTATTCATGCTTGAGACACTGGAAGATTCTAGATCCTGTCGTAACAGTAGTGGGCCGCCCTGATAGGTCCATGGTCGTTTCGATGGCCCGTAAGAGCTCCAGGTCTTTTGTTGGAGCACCCATGATATCAATTACAACTGGTAAATATTCAGTTCCGTTGGTGATTCTCGACGCATATGGTACCTCGCCAATCGGAATGGCGATATCAGGGGCGCCTAAGATGGGTGGAAGAAAAAGCTGATCTAGCGCGGACTGCCAACGGGGAGATTGCGAAGGCTCGTCCCTATAATGCGGAGCAGCATTTGCAATTGGAAGAACAACCAGGGTCTCAGCCTCACTGGTAGATTCGGCAAACATTGTGTTTAGCAACCATTGCTTGTAGGTATCCATCCGCTGTATGGCATCTTTGTGCTGTTCTTCGGATACAGCCGCACCCTTTTCCCATCGATATTGTAGGGAGGGAAGTACATATGGCGGCTTCCCATTATGTCTCTCAGCGTACTTTTCGCGAAACGCGGCGAACGAGTGATAGTACGCATAATAGTAAGCTCTTGCCACAGTGTCAATCAAGTAGTCATCGACATCTTCTGGGGTTCCAGGGGGGTGAGATCGCTTCCAAGCTTCTCGTAGAGAGAACCTTGTTATCTTCGCTGGTAGTGCAGCTCTCATGTCCTCGACAAAGCTGTCTATAAATTGCATCTGCTCTATGTTTTCCACGGGTAGGTAGTCAAGGAGATAGATTATATTGTATTCCTTCGATCTTGGGGTCGGGTCGATGCTTTTTGAGATCCAAGCCTGAGCAACAGCTTTTAGTATGGAGAAACTCCTGGCAAATGCGACAGGTGTGTCAAAGCGAGAGTATGTCCGAACCATACCGCTAAGAGATATCAACTTATGAGAAGGTCGGAATTGCCAAACTCCATTTGCCATCGCTGGACGCCTTCCACTGCCACTGGTATCCGTGCCGATAGCGCAATCAATCCAACCATATGCTGCGACGCATGCAGCACTTCCATTGCTGCTGCCAGCTGGGGACTGGTATCCGTCTCCACGTGGATTGAATGAAATGTGAAAGTCAACGGCCTCCATGGGCTCCTCGCGGCCAATCATCGAGCTGAGTTTTGTCAGGCCCAGGACGACGGCTCCCTGATTTACCAATAACTGCACTGCCTCCGCCGTAAATGGGGCAGGGTCGCTGAAGTCGTAGTAAGCATTATTACACAAAGAGTTCTTCAGTCCTTCTAGGAAGTAGCAGTCCTTGACTCCCACGCGAAGCCGTGAAAGGGGGCGGTTGTCTCGTGTTGACGCCGGCCTTGGAGGAACTGCCACGCTAAGACAGTCATAAAATGTACCCCCGGCCTTGAGTTGTTCATACGTCGTAGAGGAAGGTCTGTTTCTGTCAAAAATGAGACCGCTGCCAGAATATAATTTGTGTTTCATGGCATACTCACAAATTGAGCTTCGGTTTGACAGCCGTTAGGAAAGTTCTATATGTATCATCATACAACCGATAAACAGGTTTTAATGCATTTTTTATGTAGAGGTATGGACCTGGCTGTAAGTTCGAAGGATTGCCTTTGTCCTTCTCCATCTGAAGCCAGCGGTTACCGAGTGATTCCAGATACTGTCGGCAGCTGGGTAGCACGGTATGCGTTGTCACGACTCGGGTTATAATCAATCCCGTCAGAAATGATTGTTTCGGCTGGAAGTCATTGCTACATAGTCGGTCAAGGTAATCGTCCAACCATTTCTGGCTGAGGGGCGTTCCATCATCGGCCTCCACTATTGTCACTAGTAGCGGCCCGGTGTCCCCAGTAAGATCTTCGGTCAATTCAAACTACAACAATCATCTGTCAATTTTTCCGGGGGCAAGCAACCAGGGGGAATAGACATTTGCTACCGGAATGTGCCCCATCGCAACATATCGCAAGTCTCCAATCGAAAAATAAACATCCACAGATCCTCCTCCAGTCGACCAGCTTTGGGACAGCATGCTCATTTTATCGAGGCCTCCTCCGATCGACCGTCTATTCCTGGTCTTATGTCTGGCTGAAAAACATGGCAAGCGTCGCAACATTGTGTCCATTCGTGTGCCCTTCCGCTCCTTTTTGCTCGGCTCCACAATATGTTCGATTCAACAAGTGGCAGAAATAATGTTATCCGCAGGAGAAAAGATGTGTAATTCTAAACCACGGTTAAATATCAGCTAAGGGGTTGACAAGTGGGTTGCGAACAAACTGGGATGAAAGGGGGAAGGGGGAGACTGGGTGTTAGCATATAATTGATTGACGCAGCAAAAGTGTTAGCACCCTGAGCCCCACATCGTGTGCTTACATAATATATTATGCTGGACAAATTATCCGCCCAAGATTCGCTAGGTAGCTATTATGGCCTACCTATGATGCTAAAAACTATCATTCTGAATAGAAATTGACCTCAAAATTCTAGAGCAGATTTTTAATGGGTGCTTCAGATATTTTCGACGCTTTATAGCATGACTTTGGGTGAGCGTTTGGTACGCGGTAGAGCTAATAGATGAACCAACAAAGACAAATACAAAGACAAAAACTTACATCACAGGATTCGATCTAATAAGTGCAAATGCGGGAACCCCAAATGCCACGATTGGGTATCGGTTACCAGGAAGACAAGTAATAATCAACCTCCATAACCAACACCTGCGAGGATTCACGCAAACCATTCTCAAGGATGAGATCAAAGTTATTTCGGCAAAGTTTGATCTAAGTCACTTCTGTCATAAGGAGTCATATACTATATAACCAGAGGTTAACTTAAGTTTATCTAGGCTTTTGATTAAGGGGATATGCCAAGGTGAAACCTTGCTGTTTAGTGCTGTGGGTGCGCTCTAGGAAAGGCTTCATAGGGGCATGAGCTATTTTGGAAATATGACAGGTCAGTAAAATTAAACATTATTCCCGTATGCGAGTTGCATGTCGTAGTATCCCATGCGTTATTGTGTGGTATTGGCGTCGGAATAATCTGTTCGTTCCAGAAGATAAGAATTAAGAAAACATTTTCTCCTTTTAACAATACTCAGTAAACTACTTGTTTCAACAAGAATCAATCATAACCATGCTCATTATACACATAGGTAACCCACGCATAGATAATTATTTACTATTGTACTGGAATACCGCCAGAAATACATCTCCGGCGTAGAGTAGCCGTATTAGGCATAGTATTAATTAGGCAAAAAGGAAATTCTGAGAACAAATTGGAAGACACCACGTAGAGTATCGAAAGTGATTTCGAGCGGATTCGTATCTACTTCCAAATGTATGCTATCTCATAGGTCATCATGCTAGAAAGCATTCGATGAAGACACATAGACAGAGTCCAATTTGTTTTTTTTTATATATATAAAAAAAAGACATAAGCTCAAAAATTCATTGGCTTGTTCAAGAAACCAAGCATCAAGCGGCTAAGAAGTGCTTATATCCTATGTCCTTGACAAAGGTCTGTTGCCAAGGACCCTGGAACTTGTGCTCAGCGAGGTCGGCATAAAATTTCCCATGTGCCTCTCCATTAAGCTCGAAGTATGCAGGAGCTCCATCAGCCTTCCTCTCATCCGCATAATAGAATCTACCTTTCGTCAATTTTCAAAGATGTTGTAGCTGAAGAAAAAAAAGCTTACTTGAAGCCTCGATTAGAGTACGCGGCAGCAGCAGAGCGGATTATGTGGGCTGTTGCGGATTTACCCACACCAAGATCTAGAAGGTTTGCAATAGGGGTCGAGTTGAGTATATTCCCAGTGTAGATGAATGTCTTGGACCCATAGTTAAGTTGCTCGAAGCTTAAAGCCGCCTGTTGTGCAGCGACAAACGCACTAGTTGTGTTAATGTGGAGGTCTCGATTGAAGTCAGCTAATGGAAGAGACAGAGGATCCTCTGGATTGTTTGAAGTCGTGGCAGCAGCTTTGAGGGTATCAGCGGGTTTTCAAGAAAGAGCTTCTATGGGGAACATGCTCACCATTGTAAACAACAACACTTGGCAGACCAAGTGATGCTTTGACTTTCGAAAATATATCCTTCACAGAATGAGGATCTGATAGGTCGGCCGAAATGTAGAGTTGGTCCTCATTGCTATCTTCTTCCTTGAGGCTTCTAGACGTAAGGGCGACTTTGTAGCCCTTTGCGGAAAAGGTCTGAGCCACATGCCGGCCGATATTGGGACCCGATCCGAGAATGAGAATAACCGGAGATGTGTTAGGCATACTTGAGTTTGTATGAATTGATAAAAGAAAATGAATTATGTAGGAATACATTAGCCTTATTATCTTATTATATTGTGAATGATGTTCACTCTGTATTATCAATCATATGTTTGCCACCTAGTTTGCACCTAGTTTGCATTAGTTTGCATTTAGTTTGCTTAAACTTTATCATCATCCCCTATGTTTGCATCATACTGGGTAGCATGTGCTATGTTGGTCTCGATACCTACATCTAGTAAAAGGGACCAATCAACGTCGATGACAAATAGGAATGATTAATCTCTCCGGGGCCGAACCCCCCGAGGCTTGGTAATCGTTCTGGTTCACCTGGGCTTAACTATGGCTCGGCGAGTAATGACGTAATTAATCGGGTTTATATCCTCCATACTTACTAGGATGAAGTCTTTATATATAAATCAGGCTATATATAGCTGATGTACTCAGAGATATCCTGTCGGCATTGGTTTTCATTAATCACCACACAACCATGCGCTCAAGTATTTTGATCACCGGCGCCGCCGGCTACATGTAAGGCTTTTGTTACGGGAGTAAGTATTCAGACCTGACCTATTTTTATTAGAGGAGGTTCCATAGTCGCAGACTTTCTGGCAAGCAAGACCACATCAATCGATGTGGATCGGCTTATTGCTGCAGTTAGATCGGAAGATCAAGCTAACTCCTTATCGAATTTGGGTGTCCGTGTTATTCAGTTGGATCTGGCAGACGAAGATACTGTGGTCAAAAGCGTGCTACACCACAACGGTATCGACCCTTCTCCAATTTCCTTCATGCCAGAGAAGAATTCGCTGACAGCTTCCTAGTCAGCATTGTGATTCACACGGCAAGCTCTATAAATCCAACTCTAGCGTTACACTTGATCACCGCGTTGAGAAAACAAGGTGAGCTGAGTGGGGAAAAAACATACTTCATTCACGTAAGTACCTATGTAATTTGCTACCTGTTTATCCGTGAATAGATTGAATGACCTGGAGATAGACCTCAGGATTGGGTGCATTCTTTGAAAGTACCGGTTGGCCTGCAGGGCCGTTTAAGGACACAGATGCGGTGTTCGATACCGAGAAGGCATTGGCTGACTCCTCCCCTCTCCGAAAGGTAAGGATATGGTCTGACTACCTGTGTGGAGGGTATTCTGGAAAACGTCGGTTCTCACACTGGACAGACTGACGTGGCTGTCATCGAGCATGCTGAAACACTAGGAGTAGGCTGTTTCGTCGTTGTACCTTCCCTAGTTTGTGAGTATCACAGGTTCAACAATAATATCGGCCCCAGATAAGGCTAATAATTACAACCCTTCCTAGATGGCAAGGGAAGCGGCAAGTGGAACAAGCTGTCCGTAGTACTGCCCGTCTATGTCCAGGCCAGCATTTCGAATCGGGCTGTTTATAAATTCTCTGAAAACACGGTAGGAGATGAGCTTCTACGGAGACAGTCAATTAGACTGACTAAGGAATTCAACAGAAAGTCTCAAGCGTGCACATTTCTGATCTGACTGCGCTTTACGGACGGATTATAGAGAAAATCCTCCAGGGAGAGCCGCTCCCAACTGGCAGAGAAGGATATTACTTCGCACTGGCCCATTATCTCCATTTAGGAGAAGTCTTGGATCACCTCGCTTTAGAGCTAAAGACTCGTGATCTCATAACAGATGCAAAGACAAGAATTTATCTCAATGATGAGGCTGCTGCGAAGTCTCTAGGTATTCCCGTGCCGTTCGTGCGGCCTTTATGGAATTCAGGGTAAGTGTTGCACCCATCCCATGTTGAAGAATCTTTGTTTGATTGAAAATTTAGCGACAGTATCATTGCGGAGATTCCGCACAGGATCGGGTGGAGACCGATGTGGAACAAGGAACGATTTTTCCAAAACATCGATGATGAGATCCAAGCTGTAGTAAAACATGGAAAGGCGAAGAGCAGTCTCATTGATTCCTTGTTTGAATTCGCTAGAGAGCAACAGGGTCCTGAGTGACCATTGAGATCTAATCCGTGCTCGATATGGATATTGAGACTGGGCAATACATTACTTGGAATATACGGGATGTCTGAATTGCAGCTATCCTAGAAGCCAGGATATTCTCTCTCCAATCGGTCTGTGAGAAGATCAGCAGCCCGCATGATCAACATAAGGCGGTTGGGAAACGCAGATAGACCTCGGCAATTTATGTTCATCTCTGAGCACCCTCTAAGGGATTCAAGACCATGCACCTTCCACCCTCATTCATTTACCCTCCAGGGCGCCTTCTAAACCTATTACTAATTAAGAATGTGGACTTAGGGGATATCTGTTCATATGCTTGTTTCTATTGGATTTTATTACTATATGAGCAATCAAGTCAAAGATGCTTTCAGAAAAAGTGGCTCAACGCCGTTCTTCGATTCCTACGAAACGGCCTGAGGATATTTAAAACGGCAGTGTTTATAACACGATGAAAGCGTATAATTAGGAACAGCGATCTGAGAGCTATATTTCAAAGAACGTATCGAAAGTTTGGATTCTGTCAACTAGTTAGTTAAGAAATCACAGAAAGGAATAAATGGTAGTCACTAACCTCGAAATCCGTGAGATCTGCCCCAGCACTCTGGTCAGTAGATGACTCAACCTGGCCCACAGCAGCAACCGCAGCATCTCGCCGTTTGTTTCTGTGAGCCAGCACAAAGCGCAGCAAAACAGCCAAAGCTGCTTGCCCAGACGAGCATGCCAGGATGAGTTTGACACCAGTCTGGTATATGGGCGCTTCTTTCGCCAAAAACGCGTGGGGTCCAATTATATTGCCAGCACAGTATGCCAAAAACACCAAGGCAAGACTGGTTGCACGCTTTGTATAACCACCCAGGTTCGTCGCCGGCATCTGTAAAGCTAGTACCAAAGAGCAAACGTAGGCACCGATGATATAATAACCAAACAACACACCAACCTTGTTCCTCTTATGGTCCAGCTTCCATAGGAGGCTGGCGCCGAGTATAGTTGGCAACAAGTAAACGAACATGACGACAGTTCGGAAGTTCTTGATTCGAGATGCGAGATATGTTCCTCCCAGGATATAGAAGATCTGAAATCCTCCGAAAGGAATACCCAAAGCGACAGCAGTGGCCGAGTCATCGGTCAAGCCCTTGATAATTAGTTTTCCAAAACTGGCGATCCCACCATTCGCGACCTCGTTCAGAAGAGTAAAGAAGAACAAGATCCAAACTTGTGGATCTATCAAAGCTTCGCGGATCTGGTACCATTTGATTCGGTGATTCATGATACCAGTCTGACCTAGTCGAGCGCGGCCAATTAGGAGGGCTTTTTCGTCCAGGGTGAAACGCTTCGATGAGACAACATCATCTGGGAGGAAGAGAAACATCACAACTCCCCAGACGAGAGTAATGCCGCCCAAAATGAGGTATATAGCTCTCCATACGGCAATGGTGTCGATTTGTCCAATTCCATATGTGAGAATTCCACCCACCATAGCCCCCAATCCGTTGCAGCTGTAGAA
The DNA here is from genome assembly GCA_928213465.1 of Penicillium sclerotigenum. Taxonomy (NCBI): domain Eukaryota; kingdom Fungi; phylum Ascomycota; class Eurotiomycetes; order Eurotiales; family Aspergillaceae; genus Penicillium; species Penicillium sclerotigenum. The sequence goes on along the minus strand of CAKMRK010000100.1, from coordinate 11,042 downwards.
TACACCTGCCCGAAAAGGTTGCTGAGCACGTGTGTACCACATTCCGATCATCAACATAAAGCAAGGGGTGATGGGAGCTTCAAAGACCCCCAGAAGAAAGCGGCAGATAGCCATTCCAGTAAAGGAAGAGCAGGCGGCAGTAATCATAAGCATCGCTCCCCAGGCGATAGTGTTCCCAGAAACGACTTTAGCGATTTTTGTTTTCTGTGCAAGGATATTCCATGGGTATTCGGCGACGAGATAGGCGAAGTAAAAGATACTGGCGAGCCAGCTGTATTGGTTGCTTGACATATGTGTCGAAGAGAGAAGGTCGAACACCGCAGAGTAGGCGAGTGCTGATTTGTCGATATACTGAAGCATATATGTCCCGGAAAGTAAAGGCAACAAAATAAGATCTACTTTCCGGACCAATGCCTTGTTGCGTGGCTCATCATCCATGAGTGCTTGTATGGCCTCTTGATTGAATCCATGTTGGCGGAGGAAAACCTCTCCTTCATCGAGATCCGTTATAGTGCCGACTTGGACATCTTTCTCGTTGATGGTATCGTCCACCGGTGCTTTCTTGTCAATCTCCATGTTAACAATCCTATGAGTAATAGTAAATAGTAAACAAAAAGGAGGAAATAATGAACCCCATATAGGGAGTCAAATACCCCTCAAAGCCCTTTAACCCATTTTCCCGTTATCTTTAGGGCTTACTCCACCAAGATAGCTGCCGTCCCCGCACGGTATAACCTCCCGAGGCTACCATTTTGGAGCAAAGAGATAGCGATGCCCACGCTATACCTATTATACCTATCTTACTTCCGACTCCACCAAGATAGTCTCCCCCCGCACGGTACAACTTCGGCATTACTTTTGAACGCCGGAAAGATAGCGATCCCCACGGTGCTATATCTTACTCCCGACCCCCGACTCTTGTCTTGATTTCTCTTAGTTTATCATTGAACTGTGATAAATTGATACACCATGACTGCTGATACCAAGCCCCCTTCTGTCACCCTGGTGCAAGGCCACGTGGTGGGGACCCAACTCAAGGACTCTTTTCCCCAAACCGTCGACGCCTTCTTGGGAGTCCCGTACGCCCTTCCTCCTGTAGGGGATCGACGATTCAGACCAGCAGTCAAAGTTTTGAGTTCATCGGATACCATTGATGCGTCCAAGTATGGCCCCGCAGCTCCCGGAAAGGCACTTCTCTCCGGAGGACCGAAGCTCGTGCAGAGTGAAGACTGCTTGACGGCAAACATCTTTCGACCGGAAGGCAGTAATGACACGGGCAAGCTCCCTGTCGCGGTCTATATCCACGGTGGCGCTTTCAATCGGGGGGCGGCAGTTATGCACAATACTGCATCCATGGTGGCATGGTCAGAACACCCTTTCGTTGCCGTGAGCTTCGGTTATCGCATTGGAGCTCTTGGATTCCTGCCTTCGAGTTTGTCGCAGAAGGAGGGGTTGCTGAATCTCGGATTGCGTGATCAGGTGCACTTATTGCAGTGGGTCCAAGAGAACATCGCCAATTTTGGCGGTGATCCTGCCAACGTCACTTTGTTTGGTCTTTCTGCGGGGGCGCATTCAGTAATTCTCTCAGTTTCGAATTTTTCAAGTATTCCATTCTAACCAAAATATAGATTGGTCACCACCTCCTCAATTACAATGAGCACAAATCGCCCCTGTTCCATCGTGTCATTATCGAGTCGGGAGCACCAACCTCCCGCGCTGTTCGCCCATATAACGCTAAGGTTCACGAAGACCAATTTTCAGACTTTCTCCAAGAAGTCGGTTGCCCAGTCGATCTAGCCGAAGCCGAGATCTTCCCATTCCTACGTTCGCTCCCCAGCTTGACTGTTACAAATGCCCAAACGGCTGTTTTTGACAAGTACAACCCTTCCCTTCGGTGGGCATTCCAGCCCGTGATTGATGGAGACATTATCTCTCGCAAGCCTCTCGAGGCATGGGAGTCAAAAGTCTGGAATAAAGTACCCATCATGACCGGGTTCAACAGCAACGAGGGAACAATGTACGTTGACAAGAAAATGTCGGATGCATCCCAGTTCCGCGAGTTCTGGCACAATCTTCTGCCCGAGCTCTCATCATCTGATCTTGACACAATCGAAAAGCTCTACCCTGATCCTGCCGTTGACTCCACATCACCCTATATTGAAACCAGACTGGGCGAGGGTCTTGGACCTCAATATAAGCGTATTGAAGCTGCTTACGGACACTATGCGTATGTGGCACCAGTCCGCCAGACAGCACAATTTGCATCAGCAGAAGGTGCTCCAGTTTACCTTTATCACTGGGCGCTACCTAGAACGGTCGTCGGTCGAGCAAATCATGCCGATAATATGTACTACGAGACCTATAACAGTGCCATCACAGGGATTTCAGAATCGCAGAAAGAGCTGTCCGGCACACTTCATGCCTACTTGACTAGTTTCATTACAACCGGTGATCCTAATGCTATCTCTGGTCGATATGGACAAAGACCAGAGTGGAGGCCCTTCCAGCCGGCGGATACAAACGTTATGATCTTTGGAGAGGGGAATGAGGAATTGATCGGGGGTGATGTTGCTCCTCCCGCAAAATTTGTTGCGGATAATTGGGCAAGAAAGGAGACAGAATTCTGGTGGTCAAAGGTTCCAATTTCCCAGCTTGCTTGATCAATATAGAACAGAGAGATTTCCTATATAGACCTCGGTCACAAGGCCCAATCCAGAATATTCAGTATTAGATTAATATGTGGATCTGTGGAGCTCACCCGCAAGAAAGCCTCGACTCCATGGGTATTGAGAGCAGCTTGATGCCTACCAAAGCCATAGGGAGGACCTATATGTAATAAAGTTCAATATGAATCAGGGTCCAGCTCACAGCATATTCAATAAATAATATCTTGTCGTGAGAACCTACTGTAAACCAGTCCACTTATGCATAACCTAACTGATATTGCCTACAACAAGTAGCAGTTTTAGAAAATTGGATATATCAACGAGAAAGGGAATAAAATGTAAAACAAAAAAAAAAGTTTTCTCAGACTGTGGACAGAATGATCATATAATCATCGTAGCTGATAGGATGTTTGGATGAGGGTCGCAATACCACGAAAAGCCGGAGCCCGGTAAACAAAACCATGAATGGAATGGGAACCAAATAACATATAGTCACGGTTATGACCCGCGACGTACTCAAATCGACTTCCCGGCCATGGTATGGAATTCTATCGAGCGAACGAGTCCATAGGGGGGAATCAAGGGGAAGCCTCCCTAAATAAGCCCCCAACCATATGGGCAAGATTCCCAGGTGTCCAGTTGCCCAGGTGAGTATTGATGCTTACGAGCTGACACTGACCCTCCTGTTACATCTCTAACCATTCATACATATTACAATAACATGTAATTCTATACCCCTTAAAATAGTGGATCAAGAAGCAACCTTGGAACGGGTTTCGGCCCGCTCGCGAAAGCTTAGAATGTTACATGGCCCCCACTCGCTTACATATTACGCCCTGCAACTGTACATAAGGGGGGGCTGTGGTATTTTCACCAATCACTATCGCGTCTCAACTAAAAGTACCAGTTTGCTCTTTTTCTCTCTCCAATCTTCTGATTTGAACGGCCGAGGAGAGTAGTTAGTATGGGTTTTGCGGCTGGAATAAGCAGCCTTTTTCTTCTGGGTCTCACCGCTGCCCCAACCGGTCTGGCTATTTCTGTCCAAACGTCAAGCCCAGTAGTTGATTTGGGCTACGCCACCTACCAGGGGTACTATAGCAATACTTATGACCTCAATATCTTCAAAGGGTGAGAAAAATACCGCGTTGGACTTGAGGCGTTCTGTTTGTTACTTATTGTCTATTGTCTGATAATTAGGATTCGATATGCGGCCCCTCCCGTTGGAAAGCTGCGATGGCAAGCCCCACAGGCCCCTCCAGTGAACAGGACTTCTATCCAATCTGCCATTGAACAGCCTCCACTTTGCCCACAGTCGGGTGCCGCGAAGCTTCCAGAAATATATGGCTTCAATTCAGCCCTGGGCAATGAGGACTGCCTGTTCTTGAATTTGTATGCTCCGCCCGGGGCCAAAGGCCTCCCCGTTCTCCTTTGGATCCGTAAGTCTATGCACAAGTGAAATATCAAAAGATCTGACCAGAAAAGAAACCATGTTCTAAGCACTCACAGACGGTGGTGGGTATGGGCTTTTCGGGGCTGAATACGACCCTAGTGAGTGGATCAACACAAACGACAACGGGTTCATTGCAGTTATGATTCAGTACAGACTGGGAGCCTTTGGCTTTTTATCATCAGAAGGTATACACAAATACGGAAAGACCAATGCAGGTCTGCTTGATATGCGTTTCGCCCTCGAATGGGTCCAGGAGCATGTGGGAAAATTCGGCGGTAATGCCTCCCGCGTCACGATTGCCGGTGAATCTTCTGGAGCGGGCTCAGTGGTACTACAGTCCATGGCTTATGGTGGTCGTGAGGACCACTTATTCAATAACGTAAAGTTATAACGCCATGAGATCCGAGACAGTATGGCTAACTTCCGTAGGTTATTGCCGCCAGCCCGTATTCCGCGGCCTTGTATCGGTACGATAGTGAAGTGCCGACACGTCACTATCAAGATTTTGCGACACGAGCAGGGTGTTACAATGGGGGTAATATATCTGAGGCAGCTGTATTTGGCTGCCTGGTCAATTCTGACACTGATACTTTGCAATACGCCAGTGCAAATGCCTCCACTTCAGGACCATGGGGTACTTGGGCCTTCCAACCTGTAGTGGATGGCGATTTTATTCGGGAACTACCGTCCAGGCAATTACTCGAGAAGAAAGTGAGCGGCAAGCGCGTTTTATCTGGTGTGAGTTCAGTGTGCCAGATTCTCGTACCAACATGTAGCGTTCCTTCATGCTAACCCTTCCAGAACAATGCCAATGAGGGTGTTCCGCTTAGTCCGCCATTTGTGAACACCACGGCTGGCTTCCTGAGTTATGTCCGCTCTACTTTCCCTTTGTTCTCCCGCAGTGATTATTCTCGTCTGATGGATATCTACGGGTTCCGGACCAGCTCTCCCCAGAATAATGCTTCCCGCTACGATACACTAGGTGATCATGGTCCAACTGCTCTGAACCAATCAGAAATGGCAACTGGTCTTCAGCAGACACTCTTTGACATCTATGCCGAATCAGCCTTCGACTGCCCCTCGTACTGGGTTGCAGATGCTTTCGCCGGAGGTCGTACCAAGGAGAGTTGGAAATATCAGTACTCTGTCACCCCTGCGTACCACGGGGCAGATTTAACGGCATATTTCTCTATTGGGGCGAGTACGCCTACTCGCGGTTTGATCCATGCATTCCAGAAAATTTGGGGTAATTTCATCATCAATGACACTCCAGTCATCTCTATAGTCGACGCAAAGGGTGGTCTAGACAATTCTACTGTGCCTGAGGGTGTGGATGAGGATATCTCCTGGCCAAGGTGGAATAGCAGCTCCCCTCTTTTGATGAACCTGAACACCACGGGTGGAACGTTGGTCTACGACAAAGTTACAGCTGATCTCTCTTACTGGCTTCAAGAAGGACCTGGCATCACGAATGAGTTTAGCCTGGCAGATGCATCGAAGTGGGAAGGTGGCCGTGGTAAGCGCTGTGAGTTCTGGAGAAGTGTTGGGCCACGCGTGCCAGCATGAGCGGTTTGATCTTTTTTTCTTCAAAGGCAGGCTATAGGGTTGTCCCGAGCATTTCAAGGCTTGAAGGTACAGGCGTTCTATATAGTACTATTGCATATGTGACTTTCTGCACATAGATTTTCTATGTTCTTGAAAATAAGAGTCTGAGAAGTAGATGAACGACGTGATTCTCCCAACCCCACTATTCATCTCTGTTATCGTCCCACTCTTCCTTCCATCCAATCATTGTAGTGAGAATGAGAATTCTCTCTACTATGAAGTTTATTTAGTCCATCCACAAAATTTCAACCAGAAATGTGTTTGGAGTATTCCTATTTTGAAAGCTGTTATCATCTTGTAGTCAAAGATTCCTTCAATCTTCATCCAACAGGTGCCATGGTCTAGTGGTATGACGAGACATTGTGGTGTCCAATTCTGTCTTAGCCCCGGTTCGATTCCGGGTGGCGCCATTTCTTTTTTTTTGGTTTTTTTTTCCTAATCTCGCTTATTCTGTGATACTAAATCATTCAAAGGCAGATGCTGTTAGATAAGTCTCGAGTTGAACAGGTTGGGTCTGGTTAAGAATTTGAAACCGGATGAACTAGAGCTGACTATACTTACTAGACGACCTTCAAAGGCTTGAGAAGTTTCTGTCCACAAACGTAGGGTACAAGAAAAGAGAAATACTATGTACACATTCACAAAAGAAAAGAAGAAAAAGAATACCCTGGAAGTAGTCTAGGGCTCACAGGAAAACTCGTGCAATGTATACTTGTTTAGCCACCATTTGTACTAGTCGATCACGCAAACCTACTAGAGACAATGCTATTTCGTCGAAGATTCTGGGCTGACCGAGTTCCGAGATAAACATCCGCTTCATTAAGAAGAACAATTGCATTCCGGTGTCTTGCATTTCTGAAGAAACGAAGCAGATTCTCTTCGAGTAGCACTGGTTCATGGCCTAAATCTGCAGCAGTCACGTTAAGTGGTCGGCCTGTATATTCCGCAACGGACTCTGGTATCAATGATGGTTAGCAACGAGTCACTCTGAGATGTTGCTCCGGATAGGGCTTTTCAATACCAGCTGTGAGAGCCTTTCCAGTTCCCGGAGGACCATGCAGCAGCAAGATCTGTCCTTCTCCTTTGCCCTGATGAAGTCCGAAGAGAAAGCCTGCTTGTACATTCCACCAAATATCTCTCAGACGGCCTTGATCATTTGCTTGTTGCTTTCAGGATTCATGACAATGATATCTTTATGTATTCTGGGGTCCTTCAGATTGGATACCTCCAAGACATCTATTTCCGGTAATTAGCGGCGCTCCAACTAGCCAGAAACATGTTAATCCATCATCGTCTTCATTGAGGTAACGCGCGAGCCATTCAACGGAGTATGTGTCAAAGACTGCTTTGACCAGTTTCTTGGTGCCCTAAAAAGGTTTAGCAGCGACAGTACAAAAAATCAAACTCGTATGACTTACGTCCCACGTTTTAGAATCCTTATATAAGCCTAACCAGCCTCACATGTCTAGTCCAGTCCAATTCCCGAATAAGTCGTTCATAAAGAGACTTCCTCCATACAGATGTATGTATTTTGTGCCCGACACGTGGAAGCGTCCGTTCCAGAAACATCAAGCATTCTAGCAAAGACTACTAACAAGCCCATGTTGACTTTGAACTTGGTTTAACAATGCAAATGCAGCGGTATGCGATCACAAACTGGGCTAGAGTGTGGTGTGGTCTTTTCGATGTCGAATCAGAAGTCATGCTAGCCAAGGTGGGTCGAATAACACTTCAGCTGGGGCGTATTTTCGTATTTATACGTCGACTAATGCATTAATCGGGGTCAGTGAATCACTAGAGCTCTCCTACCCGAATTTCAGGCCAGTTGCGGGTGTGTAGACTGGCATTGCTTTTCTCTTGATGTTGCCTCTTTGCTGCACAGACAAATACTATGAATACCATAGTAGAGTTCTCACGGCCTGACTTGGTGCGTCGATTCACTACTAGACTCGAGGCGGATTCAGATCTAGCTTCTCAGGTCAAGTCGTACCAGGAGGACTTGGACACAGAGATTAATGCATAAGAGAAACTACGGATCGCATTCATTATGATCAAGCACCAATAGAGAGGTATGCCGGAGGGGGTAAAGGAATATTGAGGAATCAACGGAGCTAGAGAGGCTGACCTGCTCATCCAGTTCTTTTGGAGGACTTGAACTAGCGCGTCAAACGCTTCAATCGAAATGCAACGAATTCTTCAAGTCTTTAGATGAGAAGGTGGAAGCAGAAAAGAGCAAATCAGGACTTTCGCGGCTCTTACATCGAAATGCGACCGAACAAGAGCTGGCTAGTTACATCCGCCAAAGAGGGGAGCTAACAGTGAATCAAGTCACTTCTATCATCAATGATGTGGAGGTCCAGTGGGGGGAATCAAACAGCAAGGTAAATACAGCGGTAGTGATGGATGGAGTGTATGTTTGTCTCAACAGCTTAATGAAATATATATTTTAGGCGGCAAAAAACTTCGTGAAGATATGCCAAAGCAAATCTTCCAGTGTCTCCCAAGTCAAACCTCCTACACATCTGCTCTGTGTGGTGCCATAACGATGGTGATTCAGGTGAGTATTCCAGGTCATGAGGAATGTCTTAGTCTTATTTATGATTTAATAGGCTTCAGTTAGCTACTCGGCCATTGCGGAAAAGCTGCCGGGCTATGTAGTAGAGCTGTCGGAGAGCATCGCTGTTTGTACACAGTGGCTCGATCTCTATGACAACCCGGCAATGCAAGAACGACTGTCCGATATCTATACGCAATACTTCCATTTCTTCATAAAAGTAGCCACCTGATATATGAAGCCAAAACCTTCAAAATGGCTCGACTCGTTCAACTCAAACTTTACGACGGGCTACGAGGACACGACAGAAACGATTAAACGGTCCATTCGACTTATCCGTGATCAGGCCTTGGTTGAAAACGCATGGCAGCTAAATAGGCTTGATCAGTCATTTAGCTCTTTTGAAAAGAGGCTCATTGTGTGGGTGAATGAGATTCGAAGCGAGAAAACTGATGCTGGGGGAACAATGACAACCCTAGTGTTGCAGATGACTGAACGGAGTACGCAACATTTTTTTTAAAACTTAAAGACAATCTCAATGCCTTACTAACAGTCATGGGATATTTTTAGTGGGTATATGGGAGGAACGCTTCGAGCGTATGCAGCTGCAAGGTCGGCAGGAGACTGGTGGAACAATAGCAACCGGGACTACATCGATAAAAGAAGAAGAAATCGCAGAAATTGTCGATATTCCTCAGGGTCTCAGCAGGTCCGAGGCCAGATGGATCTTCCAACGCCTTCAGCCAAAAATTGATCAAATAGGAGGCAGTGATGGGATCAGACTCGCCCTCCAAACGGGACGACTTGTTGCTGCAGTCTATCGCCTTAACCACTCACCCAAAGCTTTTACTATGTTGTACATAAGATAATATATGGGGGGGACATACAACCATTTTTACCACTAGCCCCAAGAAAACAAGGTTCCTATTTAAGGCGGGGCCATATCCCAGTTCAACAGATATAAATGGGAATAAATCAACAATAAATAAACGATATGGGCAGAATAGAATAAATGGAGGGAAAGAAAAAAGGAAACATCATCCTGGTTAGGAAGGCGGTAAGTATCAAAGATATGATGAAAAAAAGAAAGCGACGGTTGCAGGGTTCGAACCTGCGCCCTCGAAAGGACTAGATAACATGAATGATATGTTCACTAAGGGGGAAATTAGTCAAAGAATTCCAGAATTCTGGATCAAGTTGGTACATACAGTCTAGCGTGTTAGACCACTCCACCAAACCGCCGTTTGGATGTTGAACGTGTAATTCTATCAATTCATAATGAATCCTGCATTCAGTAAACCACCTTGACTCTCCACCCTTAATGTGTCACAATCTACTGGGCCCGAGTAGTCAACCCCTGCAGCTGACGATTTGCTTTCTTTTTTTTTGGCTTATTCTCCATCTTAATCAGCTGCACCTGAATCTCTTATAGCATACATGGTTCTTTTGACTTTGAGAATATCGTAGTTCAGGCTAGTAAGCACAAAGGTCTCCAATTACGCAGCGGTATAGGCGCCAACTGCCAAAACCCCATTTCCCGTAAATGTGGATGCCTTGATGCCTGATTCTGGACTGGTCATTGACCGCTCCTTACACCGCCCTATACAATGTACTGTAAATTGTTCGTCCTAAAATGAAGCTTTTGATCTCCATACAAATGCAGATATCCCGACTTTCTTGGACGGTTTGCAAGTGTCAAAAATGAAGCTTTTGATCTCTATACAAATGCAGATATCCCTGCATTTGTATAGAGATCAAAAGCTTCATTTTCGAGGTTGCAAACGCCAGCAAAATCAGGCTACTTTGATTACTAAGGGGGGTGTCATAGTAATTCAGGTATTTTAATTCTTCTGCCGGTATTAAATCAGGCCGTCAGGCCAACGCTAGGCATTAAGGCATCCATATTTACGGGAAATGGGGTTTTGGCAGTTGGCGCCTATACCGCTGCGTACTCCAATACAACCGCAGTTGCATCACGTGCTGTTCCCTGTCCAGACCTGCCAGTTCGCCGATCGCTGCTGCGGGGGGTTCCGGATCGACACGGGACCAACTTTGAGTTGCAATTTCTAAGCTTAAGCTATGTCAACTGCAGTCAAGCAAGGTGTATTTTTTTCTACAGTTTTAGGCTTTACTCGGTCCATTTCGCGTGCCCAGTGTTCACTCCTGGAACAATAGTATAGAATATAGTAGAAGATAATGCTTTTAGTTCTAAATATATTATCCTAGAGAAGGAAGATAGTTTCTTATTAAGCTCACACCAACAATGAGCACCGATCAGAAGCATGAGTTGATTCAAAGCTGTTAGATAGAGAGGCCAGTACGACTATGCATGAAGCAATAAAGTGGACTGGAAATCTGTCTATTGTGCGTTGCGTGCTAAAAAGGGAGGAAACTATAGAAGGGTGGGACTAAGTGCTAGGAGATAACCTATGGTCACATGACCACTTCTAACACCCCCCACGACTAGTACTATAGTCGAAGCCTTCCTAAATCTCCGAAAAACCAGTCTATAAACCATGTAAAACCCCTATTCTTCACTATATAGATTAGAATTTAACGATTTTTATAGGGTATAAGCCCTATCTAATTGACAAATCGTTTGAATATCACTTTTACTAGGGGTTTTATTAAACTATCTTCTACCATTTTAGTAGTGGGAATCTTAACGAACTTCACTACACTAGCTACCACTTCTTTAAGAAGCCGATAAAATCGGATAGTAATATACTTAGTATTAGTATGAAATTTAGGATTTAAAGCTAAAGTA